>CCAG010011202.1:0-100349 GCA_001077435.1 Glossina morsitans morsitans | reverse complement strand
CCCACGTTTCTATGGACCACTCTTCCCTCTTCAATTGAATAGAAAGATTGCGAAAATCTTTTCTTTGAATATATAAGATATGTGTAAACATACCTAGGCATAATGTCGGCAAAACTTTAAACTTCAGCTAGCGTATAGTAAGACATCCCGGACGAAGTTTCATCATTTTTTGGAAATTAAAAGTATCTAATTTTTGTATCTGTTATTTACAATTAAGGTTTAACAATTCTTACGTTTCGGCCTGATTTTTCCGAATTTTACTGAAATTTTCTTGTTTTTATAAATATTCAACTCTTTTTTAATGCATGGCGCTGAACAACTTATGTGTACTGGCTTAATTTACTTAACAATATATATGATATCCTTTCTAAGGAGGCGACTCTTGAAAATAGTAGCGAAAGCATATTATTTTCAATCTTTTCTTCTGTGATGGCAATTCCGAAATTGTTTTTCAATTTTTTTTAAAGCCATACGTTGCCATAAGATTATAAAATTAGGAAATTCCAGACATTTATTTAATCGTAGTAATTATATTATAGGTAATTTTGAGTACCACATAAAATTTTAATTTAAAAAAATTGTAGACCATAATTGTAGCATATAAATAATATAATAATTGTATAATATAAATAGGCGCTGTGTAGAATAACTCATGTAAGATATAGAAACCTGGATAACGTACGTATATGTGTAAGCAAACAAAATTAGTACCTGTATAAGTAATAAGTAAATTAAATAAAGATATATAAATGATAAATTACAACATAATTTATTTTATAATAAAAAATTTCTTTAATTTTCTTAATATGAAAATTTTTATTGAAATTTATCAATATATTTGGTAAACATAAAATTTGCAATTCTTCAATGAGAAATAAACGATGAAAAGAAATCATGTTACACATATATACTGTTAGTTTTTTCGAACATACATACTTATATGTATACCGTAGCGTATATTCACTTAAAAACACAGCATTTAATTATGTTACTGCAACATTTTAAGAGAACCCACAATGACCTGGCAATCGCCAGGTATAAGAATTAAAGATGAATAGATTGACAGCAATGAATACAAACACGATGAAGCCGCGCTCGCTGAAGAAGATCTTAATTTTTTACAAAGCTATGTGAAAATTAGCAAATCATATGGCTTACATACAAAGCAGCCAAAAAATTAAGCAAAATGGAAAAACCTACAAACTTTCATGCACAGAATAACAATGTATTTACCCGAATATGGAAGAATTGGAACTTACAGAACTTTTTCATAAAAAGGATTCACTTTGTTCGAGTTTTTTTTTTCGATTGTGTTGAATAAATGACCAACGTAAATGTTTGTATGTTTAGAATTTGTGGTGCTACCAACGTAGTGAGGTAGAATACGAGTTACCAATGTAAAATATGAGTTAATAATGTAATTATTGATACAGCCGATTATAATGGTTATTTCTTTTCACGATAAAAAGCAAGTCTCCCTTTCGTTTCTTATTTCTATTCCTTACTACTGGAAATTTATTTAGGCATACCAATTATTATATAAAACATACGTACATTTCTTGAACTCAATGTTAAAAGCAACCAAATTACATTGCAGTAGTGATGCACTGCATATTATTATCATGAGCTAAATGTCAAGAAAATTGCACTGCTTACGTGAGCAATCAAATTCGATAAAGAAACACATGCGCAAGTTGTGTGGATGTTTGCAAAGTTACTCTTCAGCAACAAATCAAAAGCTTGTGAGTCCATTCTTATAGTTTCGTAACATTTTTCGTGGTTGCGCAACCAAGTATTTTTAAGTTCAAGTAATTGTTTTCCATGTTAGTCATTTTTGCATTCATTTTTCATATATTGTTGATATTCTTTACTCTTAACATGTCAAATCCCACCGTAGTTTTTTACATTTAGAAAAATTTTCTTATTTTCACTTATTCATTTATATGTTAAGAAATTATTCGACGTTAACATCTGTTTATTCTATCGAATGTCCGATTTTCATAAAAATATTTTTAAAATAATCTACTAAATAATAAAACAATTCAGCGTATAATTAAAATAACAGAGAAACCATAACACAAAATAATATATAAGAATTTAAAATAATCCAATGTAATATCAAAATGTAATAACAAAATTTTAAAATTTTTCCTTATTTTTTTTTTGTAAAATTTTATATAAGTCTCCCTTGTTCGATAGATTATATATTAAAACTGCTGGCGTCTAATAAAAAGTCCAGCAGCTTTTCAAGTCCGAAATGCCCATATGGGCTGCTTATCTCATTTAGGAAGAAAACACATTGAAGCTTGAGGTCCTGTGGAGTGGAGCTTGATTTCTTTCTTAAGGTGTGGGAATTGGATTTGCATATACGTACTCAACTTATGCTTAAAAACGCAATCAACACTCGTTATGCGTAGGCCGTTATTGTGTTTAAACCAAACGTCAAAACGCTAAATTAATATTTTTTCAAATACAGTTATCCCCCAGATTATTGCATATAAAATTAGAAATTTCAGGTTTTTACCGCTTATTCCTCATTTATAATGTTCACAATTGTATTAAGCGTCTATTATTTATTACAAGCAAAACACGTAAATCTCGATAACTTCAATAAAGAACGTTATTCTATTTTGCAAAGCAAATCGAGCTCTTGAATTCGCTGGCTTATGTTAGATAGTGACCATTAGGAACATTTCATTTTACGTGAATCTAAGCACAATCTTTAAAGAGAAAAAATTCTTAGTTAGAAATCCTTACCTCCACACAATACTTTTACAATATAAAGTTATTTCGAAGTTATTGTAATGAAAATTTGTTGAAAAAATGACTAGTAAAGATTATTTTTTTTAGACACAAAATCTAAATTGGAATTTTGAAAAATTAATAAAATCAAACAATGCTTTTTATTTTGACTTTCCAAACCATATGGCTGTAAACACAATGAAGTTTCGCTTATATTGTCATATATTAAGAAACAGTTAATGACGCAATGAAAGCCGCATTTGCTAGCCCTACAATATTGTTTTACAAGCAAAAATAAACTTGTTTGTATATAGTAATAATCATTTTGAAATGTAGTTTAGACGTTATCGGAACCCTTTACTATTATCGTTCCATTACTTGAAAATTTTTCTTTAAGTCTTATGGTCTAATAAAACATTTGACAAATATATTTTATATCGAAAATTAATCGCCTTTATTGTCTTTTTATATTTTCTGGAAGGTAATGTATAGTATAAATTGAATTGCACGCACTGTAATAAAAAAATGAGGTTAACCCAACGGAATATGATACATAAATTGAGATGAACAGCTTACAAATTTGAAATATTTGATATAATGAAAATTTGCTGTTTGTTCTCCTACATTTTTCATCCTCTTGTTTTATTTCTTTGTTTACATACCACTACCATATGATTTGCCAAATCCCTCATAGACCTCGTAGTAAGCACTTAAACCAGTTCTGGGGATAACCGACTTCATTGCATTCGCTTACATTGGTTTCCGTTTGTTCAATTTTTATTAGAGACACAAAAACAAAGTGAAGTGTCATTGTGTCACGGCCTCTGATCTACCAATAAGAATTTGTAAGAACAAATCATCATAAAAAGTTGGCAAAATTTTATATCTATTCCAAGAAACGTAATTTAACTTGACAACTCTTAAGGAATTTTCTGCACTCTAAAATTATAAAAATTTGGCAACATGATTAATTTGTATACATGTTAGGGGCAGCCATTTTGTAAACTATTTTTGTGTTTTTGTGTTACAAAAACGGCACATCTTAAGTACGATCTATAAATTAAAGAGAAAAGGTGTAATTTAAAGAACTACAAGAATTTGTTAATTTCTATATTAATAAATTGTATGTGTGCTAAAGTAATTTCGGGCTCTTAGACTTATTTGATTACTTGGTCATTGTTTTGGATTACGTTTTTTACAGCGTGATTTTTAAAATTGTAAAAAAAGAGGAAAATGAGAGAAAGTCAAAGTATGTATTGTTGTTAAAAGTAGAGTAAACAAAGTGAGTTTAATTAAGAAAGTAATAATTCTGCATTTAGTCTCTTTGTATTTTAACAATTTAAATTTTTGATACCTCAACATGGATCATCCATTCCACATATGTGTACCATTTCTTGAAAAGGTACATGTATTTTTAGAAAAGAATGCATCCTCCACATATCAACTTTAGCCAACTATGCGAAGCGTAAATTAAAAATATGTAAAAAGTGTGTTTCAAATTTGTCAAATTTTGAATGTTACAAAAAGCTTTGATATAGTTCCATGCTCTTCAATCAATTATTTTGTAATCAAAAAAGTGCAGACGTAATTTGACAATTGGTGTTTACCTTTATGTTATATTAAGTTATCTATGCGCGATGAATATTTCAAAAAAGTTATTGTTAATTGAACTGTTTGCTCATTTTGAAGCGTGATTAAAATAAGTCAAAACACTTACATCAGGTAAAATTTATTGTCTTGTTACGTATGCGTACTAGTTTTGATAACGGACGCCAAGCGACTTACAGTTCGCATAAGTCCACTAGTTGCAAATATTTCTATTTTGTGAAACATGATATATTTTTCCTTGTATCCCTCACATTGAAAATTAAAGTATCATATCGTGTACATTAATCAACGGAAACAAGCATAAACACCTTACAGTAGGTTTATTTTTACTCAGTGCGAAGTTCGAATATTTTGCAAGAAATACTTAAACATTGGAGTCGTCTGATGAACGCCTATTGAAATGCAATATTCCTCTACTAACTGAGCGCCAGAAGTTACATGTAGTCGTATGCTATCTTTATACTCTGAACGTTAAATATGTAATACAGAACAAAGGCTTTACTTATATACGATATTAATTTAAATTCCGCATACGATATATAAAATATACCATGCTTACTTAAATATTTTGAAATTCGTTTTATATACTATTTTGGCAACGAAGCGAAATCCACATGTCTTCGTTTCCAAGTGGGCATTAAACTTTCTGTCTTTTATTAATGAGAATACAGATACTTTCTTATTTCGTCTGCAGCATGTATTGATTTACTCCGGTATATCGATGGTGTTTACCACGTAAATGTTAATATTTCTGTAGACGTGTTTCTGGACGTAATTATCTATTAAATGGTCATATTACTAAATTTTATTTCGTGAGTGTATGAGATATACATTGCTTTCAAAATAGATAAATCCAATAGTAAGATATTCGGCGATTCTTAATCTTCAAATACACAATACGTTCCCACTTTTCCATGACACTTATGCATATATAACATTATGAAATTCGGCATTCTAGTACACGCAGGGCTAACTTTGCACATTGTCAAATCTTATTTGACTATACATCTTTATTGTAAGAATATTACGTTGTTGCAGCATACGTTAGCAAGACAACAGAAGTCCCTTCAATTTCCTCAACAAGTTCGGCATACCGGATTGTATTCTATAGGAATAATTAAATCAAGGAGTTAGCTTAAAAGTTAATTCCTACTTTAGGTAAAGAATAAGTCAGATTTACATTCGATCTCGTACCAACCTCTTGATATTAACTACTTGCGGAGAGTTTTTCAGCTTATTAATTATTTATATGTAGGTTAAACGAATCACACACTTTCGGAAGACACGGTGTGAACAACATTATAAAGAAGATTTCTTCTGTTAGAAAGCAAAGAAGATAACATTGGGCGTATGGGTTTTAAAAAAAGCTTTTAAAATAGATAGAGGAATGCGAAACGTTAGATAGTCGAAAACATCCATTACAATTTTTTTGATCGTATTGAATGATTTGACAGGTAAAAGAAGCAATTACTGGTGGAAAGTGGTGGCCATTTATAGAAAGCTAATAAATGAATTATATGGTGCAGGCCTTGTAGTTTAGAGATAAAACAAAAACTTTTTCAAACTTGAATTTAAGCACTTTTTTCCATGTTATGGTCCCTGCCGTATTGCTGGCTCCATTAATACTTGTTCGTTTGATTTTAATTGTAGCTTTAAAGTAGAAATTTCTATTGAAGCTAACGATCTTTAAAAAAAATTACATCGACGCTATTTTTAAAAAAAAAATTCGAGAATACAAAATTTGTAGTTTTTTGTCTTATCGGCCTGTAGCAGTACAACAAGGGGCTCACTGTTTTTCTAGAGAAGCCACACCTCTATTTTGTTTTTAAAAATCTAGAAAATCTAAGGCACCGTAAGATTTGTGCTTTTAAAAGTGCAAGGATCCATATATTAGTAAGCTTCTGCAATTTTTTAAAGTAAACTTTTAAGCATATTTTGACTAGACACAAGGTGATATTATTCCTTTAACACACTGTGTAAATAATAACTCGAACGTGTTAGCTTGAAAGATGACTTTCTTTTCTATTTTCTAATATTCTAATGCTGCGTCGGTGGTATGAATATAGTTCTTGTTATTTTAAAGAAAATTACTATCCGAAGAGACTCAATAAGCATGGACTCCAAGGCAAAGGTTTAAATCCCAAACATTAACTGTATTTAATAAATGGATAGTATCTTAACACAAACTTCAAATAATCAGATGCTATATTCTGCAAATACACATTATCGAAAACAAAGTCAAATACTTTTGGTGCTAAGTTAATGATTTGTATTTGGAGGCATTGGTTTTGTTAATAGAAAATCAGATACAAGCGCGTTCCGCTTGACACGGTGCTTGTTAAATAGCGTTTCGATACAACACGGTAACAAATGTACAAATATAATGACACTGTCTCGATACAAAATGATTTAAAAAAATTGAAAATATGGTTTTCTCAATTGATTTTTTTATATATAAAAAAATAGACTAGCTGCAATCTTTGACGAAAAATAATTTTGTGATGGTTACCATTATTTTTTTAATATATTTTTAATTTTTGTAAGACCTTGAACTTTTTTCTTAAAAAAAGTGGATAGCATGTAAAGCTCCAATATATTTGGATGATTTTAGTTGATATAAAAAGATCTTTAACTAATCACAATTTGGTCGTAAAGATCTTGCAAAGGCGCCCAATTCAAAATCTAATGCTCTCAGCGATTAACTTAATACTGGATACTAAGACTTTTTAAACTAAAAACCGAAAAAGGATATTACACCTCAAAAAATTAATTTGTAGTTAATTTGTATGTGGTAACTTAAGTATTGAAATCGGTACTTAAAGTCTAAATGATGATTCTACATATAAAACAAACAAAGAAAAGGGGCACGTGGTAATAAATGTATAATATTAATTAATCAAAACACAGATATTGACTTCCTGTATTAACAAGAATTGGCAATAATAGCTCCGATACGGTAGAAACTAAGCATGTAAAATAGTAACTAATTATTTGAAATAGTTTTATGAAGACAACAAAAATTTCAAAGCATTGTTATCGATAATCATTAGAGCCAGTCAATTTAGGATGTAAGTGAAAGCAAAATTGCGAATTTATTTAGGGACTTTTTTCTATCAGTATAAATGTGTAACAATGTTACCAATATAAATCCCGATATGAAGAAAAGATTTCCGTACAATGACAATATAACCTTTAATTTGTTTGATACTTATACTGTTGTAAGAACATGGTACTCGTGTATATCAAATTTAAGGCACGCCGTAATGATGTGGCTTGTTCTCTCTGCTGAGAATTTGCGTGCACCATCAACTAAATTATATAACCTGTCGATTACTTCTGGATGATTTCTATTAAAGTGGAAGAAGTCATTTATTAATTCGCTTTTTAAGGATGGTCGTAAAGCGGATATTTCTAATTACCGGGGCCTTGCTATACTAAGCTCTATTTCCAAGCTATTTGGAGAAATGATAACAGATAACTTATATGAAATTTTATCACCTACCTCAAAATGTCAGCACTGATATATGAAAAATAAATCAACGACTTTCAACTTACTTGAACGCGCTAATTCTTCCAATTCTCTCCTCACTCTTGCAGTTTAAATGCAGATTAAATGAAAATAAATAACTAAGCAGCCTATGCACATTTAACCTCCCTACAGTGTGTTATATCTATTATAGCATAGTCGGTTAACGGTACTGCAATTCTGTTGGAAAATAATGGTGCTATGCAGATATTAAACGGTTTTTATTTTATTGCCTTTTGTTGAGCACTTACTGGATTAAAGTGATCTCTTGAGCTGTTTCTTGTTTCTTTCCTTGTTTAACTGCTTGGTGGCGCATTTGGAGTACTTCATGAAATTCTTAATTTGTGTGATATATAAAACAAATTTGATGTGTGTGTAGTGAGCTATTTTCTTATTGCTGTTGAAGGTGACCTTTATTTGCTTGTGGGAATGGCGCCTAGTAAGAAGAGCAGCAAGTGTTCAACGTGTAATAACTTAATTGGTAGTAATGGGGCTGTAGGTTACGAAATGTGTTTAGCATTGCTACATGCCTCGTGTATTGGTCTATCGAACGAGGATGTTCTTAGGGTGAGTGATGATGGGCTACTTTCTACTTTTTGCTATATTTGTGCAGACAGTAGTGAACGGATGACGAATTACAAAATGCATACCTCTAGTTTGAAAGGACAGAACCTTCCTATCTCTCTTGATGCCATTTACTTCAAATAGACATGTGCTGATCTTCGTAAGAAGGGTAGAATCGTACGTTTCAGGATTGTTAACGCTAATGCCTTATGCTGTTTTGGTGCTATCTGATGGTAACACTACGAAATTGGATCTTCAGGGCTGTAAAGAAATGCTGAGCAAAACGTCCATGGTAAACGCTGAATTAAGTGCTGAATGAAATGTGCAGAACTAGTAACTATGAGACTTAATGGCATATTTTAGGGTGATTGGTATGTTTTGGCCTGGTAAGGTAGTGTTGTATGATGTATTTTTTAGTGATTAATATTATTGCAATTGAACTATTTTTTAAGATAGATATTTTTATTTTTGCAGTTGGTTCCCCGTCTTTTTCCTTAGATTCAGTTGTGAATCAGTCGACTAACCCTAATATAAGTCCCATTGAATGTGGAAGCTGGTGTCTCTTTCTGACCAGTTGATGACAGCGCATATAAAATGCCAGAGTATTAAGCCTTCTTTACGATCCATGAAATTTGATGAATTGAAGGCTCTGGTTAGGGACGAATTTGACCTCATTGCCATCTCGGAAACATGGTTGAAACCCCATGTCTCTTGTCGATCTGTGCATATTCCTGGCTTTAACCTTATTAGAAACGATAGAGTATTAGATTGAAGGGGAGGTGCGGGTATTTATGTAGCGCATGGTATTAGTTTCAAGATAATATTTGATGGGTTTGAGCACGATGAGTGTGAATCGCTATTCATTGTGAGCATTCTTTTTGGAATGGTAACATTTATTTACCTAGTAGTAACATTAACGCCTTTGAAAATATTTACTTAGAGCTATTAACGAAGTACTCAAGAATTATTATTTTTGGTGATTTTATTGCAACCTCTTCGATGTAACTAAAGCTAATGTTATTAGATCTGTTTGCTCAAGGTGTAAGCTTACTATATCGCACAATATGAGACCTACACACTAGGACTTAGCACACTGAACTACGTCATCACTTTACTTTTGGCCTCTTAGTTGTGATGCCCTGCTTAACTATTCTAATCAGGCGCAATGTCTGTTCATGTCTTGTCATGCATTGATCTATGTCAGCTTTAGGATCAAGTATAGATATATCCCGTCCTTGATTGAATACAGGGACTTTAAACATATTGATTGGGGTGAACTCTCTGCTTGTGTAGCTGGGTTTGATTTAACCACTTTTTGGAATATCGCGAGTGTTGATCGCAATCGGAGCTTTTGTGTTCGCTTTTGAAATCGTTATACTCGTTTGTTCCTGTTGTCAGAAAAGTAATCCCAAGGAAGACTGTTAAGTGGATGACGTGTAGCAATGTCAAACAGGCAATGCTCTTTACAAATTATGTATACGCGACTTGTCAATCTACTGGATCTGTAGATAATTGACAAGTTTATTGCCTTAATCAGAATAAGGCCAAGAAAACTATTCCTAAGGAAAGAAGAAAATATTTTATCAACTTGTTTGTGGATATGGACTCTTCTACTATCTGGACGGTGTTAAGAAGATCGCGTTACATTAAGGGAAATGATTTCCCGTTTAGATTTGGTGTGGATGAGGTGAACGATCAATTTGTAGGTGTATCGAATTGTGACCTGCCAGATGATAGTGAACCTTGGACAAATCTGAATTTTAATGGATCTTTCTTATTCTCTTGTCATGAGCTAAATGTAGTACTTCGCAAAATTAAATCTAAATCACTCAGTGATGATGGAATTGCTATTCTTTTCATCAAACTTATTTTTCCGTATATTGCTGAATTGGTAATGTTCCATGCTTATTTTGTATTGTCCCAGTCGGTTTTTCCCTTGAATTGAAAGAGAGAAAGCATTTGTTATGCTTATACCTAAAGTTAACACTGTTCATTCTATTAATGGTATGAGGCCTATTACAATTCTTTCGGCTCTTAGCAAAATTATAGAACATATTCTCAAGGACCACATTCTTTTTGCTGTGCTGAGACTTATTTCACCGTCCCAGTATACGTTTCGTCGGAGCGTAACACTACGGGCCTATTAATAAACTTAACGGTTACTATTAGGAGTGATGTGAATGGTTCTCGCATGACGTCGCTGTTAGTTTTGGATCCATCGACGGCATTCAACAATGTCAATCACCGGGGACTTGCTGGGCAGTTTGGTTTTTGTAAATCAGCGTGTAACCTGGTGTGCTCGTACTTAACTGGGAGATCTCAATTTGCTCATATCAATGGTGTTCGTTCGACTACCTGTCGCGTATACGCTGGGGTATCCCCCAGTCTGTGTTGGGGCATTTGCTTTTCATGTTGTATGTTAATGACTTGCCTGGTCTTACGCGTAGTAATTTTTATGAGCCTTATCTATTTGCGGTTGATACATTTCTGCTATTTAATAGGAAGACTGTTGATTGGAAGGTGCTGCAGCAGATTATCAATGAGAGTCTATGGATAATTCTTTACTGATTAACCCGACAAAATCTGAAGCTTGCATATTGAAGTGAGAAGCATATTGAATTCATTCATGGAAAAGGTGTGGGTACCTTACAATCTATATATTCCAATTGTACCTATTTACCGCAGCGCGTTAAATTTCGACTTGCTCATGCTCTATTGATGAAACAAGCCCTGTATCGGCTGGAAATGCTTGTTGTTACTACTGCTGGTAACTTTTTGAGGCTTAGTCAAATTGTAAATTCTATGGTCCACTATGTGTATGGTTTACGTGGCAGAGAGCATGTGTTTGAGTATGCTAAGCAGTTCTCGGGATGTACTTTTGTAACATTCTCATTATGACGTCTTATACAGTAGTTAAATATGACCTGTCTTTCAATCTATGTTCAGAAATTGTTTGTATGAACTCCACGAGGAATCCAGACCTCCCTATAGCTTTGATTAGATGTAGTTGTTTTGAGAGATATTTTTTAGTATGTGCAGCGCGATACTGGGACTACTTACTCCTGGACTTACCCATTTTTTCGCACTCTAACAACGCTTGACAGCTCAACCTATTTCGGTACGTTACCGCAGTTGTATAGTGGATAATATGTCATTCGCTTATATTACTCGGGGCTGTATTTTCCTAATATATTGGATTGCGAGAGTAGGTGACATGCTGTTAACTAAGGTCTATTAGCGATTCTCAAAAATAAATAAATAAATTAATTAATAAATAGAAGCATTGCCACCACAATGGGACTTAATGCTTAATAATTTTGATCTTATTCTAGAAACTATTTTCTATGGATGGGGAGCCAAATTGTTTTCGGCACTCTACTAATTTGAAATTGTAAAGTGTTAGTGGTAAATCGTATTTTTTTTAGTTTGTTATTTGATAAATGGATTTATTGATTAATGCAAGAGATATGCACTTTATATAATAGCTGTAGTTACTTCAATACATTAAATTGGACCTTGGAGCGGAGAGCTTTGTATTGTTTTCTGAATGCATATAAATAAATAAATAAATAATTAATGAAGACTTTAACGGTGGAAAATAAATAGATATAATATACACTGATTTCAACAAGTCTTCTGATAAGGTCAATCACTAACTACATACGTGTGAGTAAATTAGAAAGCATTGGCTTTAATGATCATTTTGTGAGATGGGTACGCTTTTATCTATTCCAACGGATTTAACATGAACTGTTTAATAATGTATCATGTAAATAGTTCGTAATACACTTTCCAGTTTCTCAAGATATTCATCTTGGTCCTGTTTTGTTTGTCTTCTTTATAAATGACTTAGTTGAAACAGTACCGCTGACTCTCGTATGTATGCTGATAACGTTAAACTTATCTACAGGTCGAGCGATAGGCGAGCCCACCGCTATCTGCAGGAAGACCTTGCCAATTTTTCAAATGGTGCTTTACTAAGTCAGTATATTAACATGGTTTTTTTATTACAGGTCTCGGAATCCTGTTTGATAGAGAACTCCAATGCATATTATTGTTGATAAGGCAAAAGGCGCATTGGGCTTTATCGAGCGCTGAGGCAAATAGTTTCGTGATTCTTACTCTACCCTATTGTTGTTACCCAAAATAAAAACAGTTTCTACTGTTTTGTTTGCAGTGTTGTCCATGGAATTCCAACATCTGTCTTCCACCATATAGGAATCCCTTAGCGCTTATAAAATTGTCCACATTTGAAAGCAGACGGCTTATGTTTAATATTTCTTTTGTTCATAAGTTTCTGAATGGCATATCTGATTCAGAGGCATTTTCGAATACTTAATGTAAATTACTACAGAACAAACTATGGTAACAAGGATCCGACCGGTCGGATTGAGTGTTATTAAATACTTGAACACTGTGATGAAAGGCCTTATTTTTCCTGGTTAGTGATCAGCTGAATCATTGTTTTTATGTTTAAAGTTTCTTAAACTTGTACGTTTACGGTTAATTTTTTGGTGTGGACAATGTTTGACTGTATGATACGCATTTTACTTGAAATGCCCTTTGTAACAAATAATAAATAATTATTTTTATGTATTAAATTGTTCTGATCGGCAAAGTGATATGTTAATAAGATGCATTTAAGTGTGATGGCAATGATGACGCATAACGTGAAGGCTTGTTGTGCGAATACGCATTTTCTGTGTGTGTTCTTCATTTTGTGATGAACTTGGTTTATTACATCTATAAGGGTGGAGACAATTTCATTCTTATTATTAAAAGTTGGTCTAAAACCAATAGTTTAGATGCACTGAAATTGTGACGCCTTAGCATGCTGATGCTGTTCTATTATATGTCAATTTTCAATTTTGGTTTTAACAATTTAAAAGTGGTGGTTTTAATGTCAATGGCAAAAAATGGCCTGAAGGCTAAAAAAGTTCAAAAACAATGATTTGCAAAACTTATGGGGCAAAAATTCATCTCAAACTCTCAAAGAACTTGTGAACAGCTTAGCAATTGTTCCTAGACGTTTGCGATGGGAATGATTCCAACGGAGGAAAAATGGCTACCTCGCAAATTGATTGAAAATAGTATTTTGGCTACTTCTTGTAAGAGTTATCCAGGGATATACTATTGCGGCTCGAATAGGAAGTTCACGCACACATGGCGCGTTCTGATTACTATTTGTTCAAATCAGGGTAATATGGCTTGGCTGGCCCTCGGCTATGCAAAGTCGATGATTGGATCGCTGCCAAACCAATATATTTGCCAAAAGTATTGTTAAATGTAGAAAATGATGGAAAATATTTTGATCAATATATATTGCAATGTATCGAAATTAACGCAAGCAAATAATATATGTTCGGATTTGGTAATATTGGATTATAGAGATTATAAAAAAATGTTAATGAGAGAATTTATAATTTTGCTTATATTTCACAAACCTGCAATTATAAACCCTGTTACCATCAGAAATTGTGACTCTTGTAAGAGATTTCATATAAGACAATTATTGCTTAAACTAAGTGGAGAGTTTGTCTAAACTTTTCCTGGATAACTCAACAGAAGTCAGATTATAATATCATAGTCGAACAGTCATTCAGAATAATGTAACGGCCTTGGACTAAGTGTCGTGAGCGCTGCAATTTCTTTGAAAATGGAAATCGACATTGTCATTAGAAAGTGCTAGTTCTTAGTACAAAGTGAGTACAAAGTTCGCTTTGAAATTTCTCAGATTAGTTGATATGACAACTTACTTACTTACCATTTTCAATACCAAAACTTGTTTTAATGCGCTGGTAAGATCTAGTTTCGTGAAATATGGGATACTCCAGCATATAGATATATGATTTACTAATTTTTCTTTGACGGCAGAACTCTTAAGTAGAAAGTAAGTAAAGATCAGAATTTCATGAATTAATACTTCACTCAAGTATATTTAACATCCTTAAAGGAGAAGGCAACTGAAAATTTTTCAAAAAATACTTTTTGATTGTCATAAGATGTCATTTCATTATTTCGGAATATGGAAAAAAACTTCATAGCCTGCAGCAAATTCTTTCCATCAAATTTCGAATTTCTTACCAAAACCTTCCGAAAATATCATCTAAGCCAAGTGGATGCTTTTTGGAAAGTTACTCCATCTGAAAAAATAGTCAAAGAAACCTTTTTTAAAACTGCTATAGTGACCTTCCCCCGTAAGTCTCTATTAAATAAATAAAAGCAGACATTAATTAATTTATTTAATTAACATATGCTCCAATTAGCTCTGTGGCATACAGATACAGAAAGTGGAACGAAGTTAGCTCACTGTGCATGAAAATTTCAAAAAAATAATAAAGCCGATTAAATGAAGTATAACTTTTTAACATCTTTTCATGATTTGGCTAGCTCTTAAATTTTAATTTTGCTTAGCATCAGAGGAAAATTGATTCGATTTTATTGTAATGCCTAAGTGGTTTCTCGCATTGTAATATTTAAATTGAAAATCGTATCTGCCCTTTACACAAAGCTTTCCACTGTAAACTGCGGATGAAAGGAAATGCCGTCAATACTTAACTGTTAATAACCTATTATTGAAAAAAATGAACGAAGCAACTACTCAAAAGCGTGAATTAGAATTATATCTAGTATATACAAAAGCTTTCATAAAGTGTTTAAATGTAATGTTATTTAATTTTTAACATAAATATTAACGATGGAAAGTGGTTTGTATTGTCTGTTTTTATGTTAAAAACTTACGCTCAGTGACAAATTCAGTAAGATAAAGGGATTAATTACTCCAAACAGGTCGAGTCATTTCTGAATTCAAAGCCATTTAACGGGAACTGTAACCACGATGCTGCTATTATGTCTAAGGCCATTCGCACGGCTGCTCATCTTTCTATTCCTCAATGCAAAAGCTTTTTTAAACGAGCTAGACATTGTTTTGTGGAACAACAGGCTTTCGTTGTTGAGAAGAAACTAAATGGATTTACTGTACCGTTTTAAAAGATGCCCTGGCCGTGATTATTTGTTATTATATAAAAAGGCCGATGCTCCAAAACCAAAGGCACTCGTTTTAAACATTTTTAGAAAAGAATTCGCAGAAGCACATCAATGAAAGTTGTCTGGAACAAAATCAACAGATTCAACGGGATCCTAATTCGAACGAAATTTCTGTCATCTGCACTCTTAATGGAACTTTAACTGATGCAGATGGGATTTCTAATTATTTTGAAAAGCGTGATTCGAATACTCCTCTGACAGCAACTCGAAAATAAAAGAACTCCAATTGTTCTTTCAAATGCTATTAACAGATGTGCCATGTCCCTGGAAAATTGTATATCTACCTTAGAACTTGAAAGTTGTCCCTCCAAATCGAAGAGAGAACTAGATCGCATCTCATACCAAATCATCAGTGCTCTATCCAATTCAAATAAAAGGAAATTACTGGACCTTTATAACACGGTGTTTTTGACTAGCCATATACCCTACATGTGGAAACTGGCAGCAGTTCTTCCAATTCCAAAGTGCAAAATGTCTTCACCACATCGGACTATCGACATTGTCTCTACGCGGCCGATGTATACATTTGAACAAAAGAAAAAGGTAGCACAAAGACAAGAAACATCCTTGAATTTCTTGGACGAGAGATCTCCACATGGACAAGCTTGTCAGGCGCTATAATCTCTATATAGATATCAAAAAAATGTACATTTGTAGAAAGCAGATATGTGATGCAGGAAACGACTAATGCATATTAATGACTTACCAGTACAAAATGTGCACACGCCCAATATTCTCGGGCATTTTCCAACAAATATCATTGGGAAAGACACTGTCTTCTGTTAAAAAATTTAATTTAACGAGGGTGAAGCAAGAGTGTTTAAGTATAACGTTATTAAATTTTAACATAAATATTAACGATGAAAAGTGGTTTGTATTACCTGCTTTTATGTTAGAAACTGACGTTCAGTACCAAATTCAGAGAGATAAAAACAATTTTAGTTAATTTGTAGCATTCACAATTCAGTGGGCTTCTGGAATTTTTAATGTAATGCCAACGAAGTTTTTAGATTCGGAAGTTGGATTGCGAGGTAAAATAAAGAATTTAATCTCTGATTATAAATATGTATATCAATTGCCGGATTATGTGAACTATGCGCAATTTTTGGAGATTTGTTAATTGGTAATTAGAATGCTCTATCCAAATTTTAATTTGATCAAAAACGACAACTTATACTGACGAATTTTGGAAAAATTACTGTATTTACGTTTCCCAAGAAGTAAACTGCTGCCATGGCTTTTTAAATTAATTGTTAGTTTAACCAAGATATTTGTTCTTATCTTGCTCTTTACAATTTGAAACCATGGCGTCGTTACGATCTTTTTAAAATTCGTCACCAAGTTTGTTTTCCAAGCGAATGAACACGAAACACTGTTACTGATTTAGATTGCCTAGAATGGTTTAACTACAGTAAAAAGAATTTTTCGTGCATTATACAATATCGGATGAGTCCAACATTACACTACCGATTTGTAAGCCTGCTGAAAGAAAAAGACATGGTGAAAGCTGTGCATACCAACGGAAAGTGCAATAATTAGCTGAAGGGATTATCGGTTTCGTATTTTGGGATGCGCTTGGACCTCTATTCGTCGACTACCTTGAAAAGTGTGAATAGTGGGTAAAATATGCCACTTTAGTGTCAGTGAAGAAGAAAATAGCTAATAAACGGTCCCAAATGACGAAGAAAGTGGTTTTCACCAATAACCCGCATTACACTCAAAGCAAGATAATTTGTATCAAAAGGTGAGGCGATTGTAGAAGCTGCAGCCTACCTTGAGGGACGTTCTATAAAAAAGGAGTTAAAATGTTAGAGACGCATTGGATCGATTGCATCATTCTTAAAGTTGATTATTTTAATGAATAAACTCGAATTATAAAAAAAAGAATATTAATCCTGAAACATATTGGTCGGCTTTTTGTATTATATTTACCAAGTTTAAGCACCCATAGGCAATCAATGCAATAATTCTGACCAGCATTTTAAACACGAAGTCCTATTTCTTTTTTATATTACACGAAAATACTTTGTTTTTTTCAATTTACATGCACTTTCTATCCTTCCGCCCACCATATTTTTTTAGTAAGACACGGCAAGTACGTACGACTAATTAAAAAGATTCTATTATTTTGAATATAGTTAACTAGATATTTTATACTTCTTTTTAATGCGACTTTAAGTTTTATAGTTTCTAGCAGTTAAAAATATTCTAGAAATTAAAAAAAAATTTAAGTTTCTCATATTCCCATAGCAGGTGTTATTACGTTGCTGAATTTAATATTTCTTTTCTATTTTTAGAATATTTGTGTCAACATCGATCATAGAAAAAATGAAGGTTACACTATTCCGTATCCTTTCCTGTTGTTCCCTGCACCCGTCGCATATTAATACTAAGTTCTTCATTTACTCAATCATCATAAAGAATTTATTTACAGAATTTTACTTTACTTCGAGTTGTTAACAAAATTGCAGCCAGACATAAAGATACTAAGGCTATCTTCAATGAGAAAGTGTGCACTTAATCGTTTATTGATGGAATCTAGCTTGTGTTTGTATGAAAGAGACTGTAAGGAGAAAGTGTTGACATCTGCAATGGAGTTTCGCGGTGTCGGAAATTTAAATGAGGTTTCCCGTGCCGCGATTTTGCTGTGTAGTCCTAAAAGATGCGAAAGTGGTAATAGTGACAAATGTGAACTTGAAAGTCCGTATACTGCGGAAAATAACTCTATGAACCAAGATTTGAATCGGTGGCAGCAGCAACGACGACGTTATTACGCCCGATTAAAAAGTAGACACGAAGAAGTCTGCTTGTATGCGAATGCTGTCTGTGATGAATCTATTGCGAAAATAGCAAGAAAGCAATCATTTTCTTTCACAATTATTGAAGGCATTTGGAGTTTTTGTTTCAATATTCTAAAAGATTTTTTTATATCAACTAAACATTTTGCCCGCGAGGAATCTGGAATCCAATATTCGATGTTGGACTGTCACATCACTTACGAACCATTTGATTTTGATGAAGCCAGAGATATAATTAATAACAGAAGATGTAACGTGTCATGTGCTAAAATCGTAAATTGGAGGCGTTCAACATCACTAACGGCGATGTGTAGAGCAAGGAATGCTTCACTGTTGCCATTTTTTCAATGTGTACAGAAAATTCACAAATTACTACACTTGATGCTATTAATGTTACTCATGTTAACTCAAGTTGTGCGTGGGACGCACGCTAGTTTATTAGACACAAATTTTACGAGGAGCGATTTAGCGTTGTTGGCTCCGGATAGTACAAGTGATTTAATATCATACAGTAGAAATTACAGTAACAGTAGTAAACCAAAAATTAAAGTATATTCTGACGACATTAATTCTCAGTTGAATGGGAGTTTGAGTTCCTTTTCGTCACACAAGGGTGCGATTGTGTCGCCGGTGTCTAGCAGCGTATATTTGGAAAAATTGGACAGCCTAGAACGAAGTTTAGCTGCTGTATTAATTAAGGTTGCTTATGGTACAACCTCAACTACAAAACGAAGTATTCCAGACAATAGCAATGTACCAAGTTTAACTACTATTGCAACACCGTTATTGACAACTCTCAGGTAATTCGTTTTTAACCTTATGTCTATGTCCTATATTATATATCGTTGAACAAAAAAAAAATTGAAAACAAATCGGAACAAGTTTTGTGTGATGATCATTTAGGATTGAAGAGGTTTTAAATCTGAATTTTCGAAACATAGAGTGAGTGAGGGTGAGTAAGGCATTAGTAAATATAATTCACATGCAACATATATGCAAGTGGCAATGCAGAAGGCTAACAATCAAACTCAGTATAACACAGAATTTCTAAATGCTTGAATTAAATATTAAAAAAGCGATAGTTTGCTCGATTTGAAAAACAAGGAAGATTGAAAATTAATTTTTTATTTATATAGGAAAAGTTGGCGACAACATTTGTTTATTTCCCACTTGGTTTCCAAGCAAGGCAATATCGCTCAACTTTTAATCATTTGAAAACAACGGGCAATTTCCCTGATAAAACTCCTTCATATACAAACTTCATCAAAAAAAAAGAACAATTATTTTAATTTTTGCTAATTCAAAATAAACCATTTTTTCCTTCGAATTATTACTCCCACATTTTGAAAAGAAATGCTTGTTAAATTAAACGTTCAATTTTTTTATTTTTACTACAAATTTAAATGATCACTTTAAAATCATCTGGTGCTCGAAATATTAAGTATATGACTTTATCCATCCATAAATACATCACGTCCTCTCTGTGTTTTCCATATCAATGCAAATGAATGGAGCGAAATTAAAATTTTGTCAAGAATTTTCATTCCTGTAATGATGCATTGGGAGCTATATATTCGCATTACACGCAACCAAATTGTATGTTGACAGCGAGCGCATGATGCACGATGCAAATACAGTTTTGTCTTCATTGCTTAACCAACATTTTCGTAGACAGCGGAGAAGCGACATAGATAACGATAAATGTCCGAATGGCGAAATGTAATGGCGAAACGACACAAACAATACTACAGATTCTTGAACTTTCTCAGTTATTCACATAACTGTTGATCTGTTTAACTGACGGATATAATTACGTACCTCTGCTGAGCGAGGACGTGTGTTTTGGCAGTGAGGTGCTTATGTCAAATACGAAGTAATTTATTTCTTATAAAAGCGACTTTGAAACAATGAAATATTTGGTATAATTGGCTTAAGAAGAATAACTGTCACTCATAGACAACTGAACATTTTCAAAACAGAATTCAATTAATACAACGAAAAATGCAATCTGTGGCTGAGAACGACGGTGTCGATGCATGTCAGCATATTGTGCTCTATAATAGTTATTAATAGGTGGCAGCATTTCAAGTATGCCCTTGGGATTCTCATACGGAACGCCAAAATGTCCCTAAACATGTGATTATATACTGTAGGCACATTCGATTCCTCTTGTAACTATTTGTCTTCGTGTGTTAATAAGTCAACTTATTTAAGGTACACTTGAGATATTTGCTGTTAGTAGTTTGACGGTTGTGGTCGCCGTTGGTTTATACGTCAATATATATTAGGAATGCAGTGGGAGAGAGCGAGTGGAAGATAGAATACATACATTACAGAGTTTATGGAAACATAACCATGTACAGAAAATAGCACATGCCACGTAGGAAAATGTCAATTATAACAAAAAGTTTCCATGAACTCTGTAATGTATGTATTCTCTCTCCCTCTTTTTCTCTCTCTCTGTCTTCGCGTTCTATGTTCATACCTAATTGACTTATTGGCGTACATATATGTAAACATATACACGGAAAAAACCTTCGATGATTTATGTTCTTTGCAAGAGCAATACAGTGTGTACGTCATTTACCGAAAAAAATGAATTTGCATCTATTAAGAAAGAAATCATATTTTTTTTTCTGTTAATGTTAGTATGAAAAGTGTTATTTTGCTAACTAAATAAAGGTTTTTATTTTTTTGCGCATTCGAAAGGCATTTTCATATCGATTCACGTGATATAGGTGAATGTGGATGACATTTTCTAGTTTGGCCGCGCTAGTCTCAAACTTGGGTGTTTTTCCATAGCCTTTTTTTGCTAACGTACCAAATTTTTAAAACCTTTTTAAAAAATAGTCCCTAGAAGGTGAATTTGAATATGCTTAGCTTGTTTGAAAGGTATGTTCATATAGATTTATGAGGTGTCGACAAAAATACTTTCGGAATATGCTTCCAAGTAAAACGATATCTCAATTCCAAATATTTAACAGAGTCCTGTTACGGCCTGCACAGAGCTCTGTTAAAGGATACGATCTGTGTTAGTTAAATTCGAATTTATCTTCATATCTTTAACTATTTTCGTAGCTGTGGGCATACTGTTAAACGCAATCTTAATTTTTCAGTTGAAACTATTTGTTATAAAATTAATTTCTTTTTTGATGTTTCATCATTTAAGTTAAAAGTTGGAGTAAACATTTATTAAAAACTAATTGACAATCTCTTATATATAAAAAAAAATCCAAGTGTATTGTATAAAGGGAATATTGTTTAAATAGAGTAAAGTGGGGTACCACCACAGAAACTGTTCGTAGCGCTTTGTTAGTGGCTTTCCAAGTAGATGTGCATGGCCGTTAGTAGTTGCTCCACTCTACTCGCCGTTGATTTTGTATTGCTTTTTGTAAGTTTCATAATTTGGAAAAATTCTTGATAAATCGATGACACATGCTGCGTTTATAAAAGTTGTATTTATAAATAAACGAATCGCATCAATTTTTCCATTGTATCCCGAAAATACGTGACTGCGAGAGAATCTAGCCGATTTTCGAACTTGATCTGTAATCATCAGTTCAGAAGTGTGGAAGATGTGAATGTTCTAGAAGACGGACAACATAAGCTTACTGTTTTGAGCAGAAATACTTACGATAATTTTGATATAATGTCTTAACAACACTCCAAAAGTAAAAAGGACATACTTTTTGTAATACTTATGATTTCGGTTTCGAATTGCCATTTACTTGTTCGACGATCTTGAACAATAACTGTAACTCGACTGTTTCTGCCCTTAACGCGTCACAAATTGCATCCAACAGGACTATTTGTTCGGTCCCTATCAACTTTAAAGACTTTTTCGTTATGTTTGTAACTTGAAGTCTAACATAAACTATAAACAATCGGCACGGTATAAAATTTGAAAATACTCACCAACGCTTTCAAATTCGAATCATACGGACAGCTCATTTTTTCCATCATGAAAAAATCAGTGATACTACAAAGACTCTACAATAATACTGCATTGCACAAACTTTTGAACGGGATCACCATATATGGTGAGTAAGTTTAAAATCGAAACCAAGTTCTCAGTAGTGTTTTCCTCATGTCCCTGTAGTTTTTCTGTTCAAAAAATTTAGCAAACTCTGTATACTGCTGCGTACGCACAAATGTTGAGTTGGCAACCGATTATTCGTCGAAGGCATTTGTTATATTGCGTTTTTGTCAATAATGAGCCTAAATGACTATAGCTACGCGACATTCATTTAAGCGCAATATATATAATACATCAATGCCAATTGCATCTGTAATTTCTCTTTGTTAGATGAGACTTCGAGGCCATTTAATTTTCAACTAATTTATTTTGTAACTACAAAGCTTAAAAAGGACAAATCCGTACATAGTTATACACTTTTTCAGTGTGCAAGAATTTTCACAATTAAATGATGATTCAGTAATCAAGCTTATAAATTTGTTACAACACTTGTAAGAAAACTTACCATGAACGAGAGACTATTGCTTACTTAGAAAGGCTAACGCGATCGCTAACAGCTTTAAGATTTGGTGGGAGATTGCTCCAACACCGAGTGCAGTGTACAGCGAATGAGTTTTCAACGACTGATGCCATTATGAAGGGGATGACTGTTTGGGGGTTCTTACTAGATCTGTCAAATTTAAATCACCTATAAAGGGTAATTGAAACTTAATAATTTTGATAGATAAACGGGAAGTCCAAATTTTACGGTACTCTTCAAAAGAGAATCTTAAGAAAATTCCAACGTAAGAGGACACGTTATATCTTAGACTTATAGATAAAGAGTTTTTATAGATACCTGATTTTAGTTTAGCAGGATTGTATGGAGGGTATCCAGTAACAATTTCAATGTAAAACTGTGTATTCAACCTTAAAAGAGATTGGGCGAGTTTAAGTTTAATGTTGATTGATAGCTAATCATTTTGATTGTAAAGTTTAAAGCTAAAGGTTAATTTTTTCTTGGGTCCTATCCCAAGACATCGCATAAACTGTACGAATCCAGTATATATTAATATATAAATATATATATATATTAATTCTGACGCCGTGACAGAATTTAGTAATAGAATTAGGAATAAAGTATAGAACATCATGAAATAAATCGTATCGAAAATTCAATTGGTAATTTACACAGTTGATCAAATGTAATAAAGAACAAATAAAACACTAAAGTCGGACAAAGCCGACCATACCGATACCCTATACCATCAAAAGTTACACATTATTTTCATCGAGAGGTCTACTTTCCATGAAAGTCCGCATATTGGAGGATGCCCAAAACGTCACATGACGTGATAGAAATTTAACAAACTTAATTTACTTCCTAAAAATGTTATTATTTTTCAGTTCCCACCATAAAAAATTGTTAATTAGACTTTCTCTCCATATAAGGGCTAGCGTTTCATGATAATTCTCTATCCAAACAATTTTCAATTGCGTTTGACCTTGCGCCAAAGCACGTCAGTGTACCAAATTACATAAAAATATCAAAAAATGGGAAGATCGAGCACAAAAATACATGAACAGACAAGCTCAGAACGATTTATAAAATGATTCTGAATCAGTTGGTATAATAAAAGGTGGGTCTATCTTAAACCCTCCTCGGTATTACATACGTTCGCACAAGCTTAGTATATATCCTATACTACATATACGTATAAAAATCACATGCCGTAAGTATTCAATAATGGTATTTATATCTGCTCTGCTGTAATTAGCGAAAAAGCTAACTTAACCAATGTGATTTACTTTAATAGAGAGACCAAGAAAAATTAGGACGTGGCAACAAGTAGCAGAAATCATTGCTCTAGTAGGACTAGCAGTAATAGATAAAGGGTATAGATTTATGTTGAGGATGGTGAGTTGGTAAGAAGCTATGTCTACTTGTTAAGCCATTACGGTAGCAGAGGAACCGGAGATAGGATAATTTGCACGGCTGAAATAAATCATAACTGAAATTATCTACAAAAATGTTAAAGAGCATCAACTAATCCATATGCAATTTTTCGTCAACACCTCCTTTAGGAAGGTAGACTACTCCAATATGGGGTTTGCTATTATGACAGGTTATTTCTGTATATACTGTAGTCTGGAATTAAGACCGAGAACATGCTCCTTAAACCAAGTAGTAGTGACGGCAAAAATTTTAAAAGTTTATATGGAACGCTAGTAAGCACATCCAATTTAGATGAGCGAAAATACTTAATACTTTCACAATTAAGATGAGCTCTACCAAAGGTGGTGTTGTCACTTGAAAGCATTAAAATAGTTAGCACTGCCAATAGCTCCAAGATTGTTGTTAAGGGACATAAGAATATAATAGGTGGTTACAACGCTGTATCATTTTGTAAGGAGCATTCAGATAGATGAGCAATCTTGATGCACTAAACGGCTTGCAGAAAATTTGTTAGTATTGTTTACTTACCACTTTCAACTCCTGTTGTGGGTTGTTACGCTTCGGTATTTATTCAGTGCTAACTTATTAATTTAATAACTTATTAATTTACAATAACGTTTTAAACTCGAAGTTAAGAAACCGGCACTTGTCGTACCGTCATATATAATATTTTCTCTCTCTTTTTAAGATATAACAAGAGTAAGTTTAAAAGAAAACGTGAAGTAAGTAAAATGGACGGAATATTATACATTATTTTCTGCTTTCTACTACTACTCTACTCTCTCGACTTCTCTAAGGGATGCAGGGGTTGTACAACCTCTTTCATACTTGTTGATTTTGCAGTCGGACGCCACAGCCTCTTACCCGGCCATTTCTGCCCTGGTACGTTCGATTGACCACCCCTAACCGCCACCATCATCTTGGCTTGTTGTCTTCATGAAGTTAGACGACGTCCCTAACCTCAACGCTCTTAGATGAGCCTTTTCTGTTATGATGTATGCATTTTAGCTGACATAAATATACGTTACGCCAAGGCTTCAAATAATTTTTAATCAAGGAGTATAAGATACATTTACAATTTTTGGCGCAAAATTTTCTCGCAAGACGCTCCCAAAATCCACGTCGCCGTACTGCTCGTTCTGGAATAAATTTTCATTAAGTAGTTTACTTAGCCGCTATATTTTGCACTTCGCTACATTTTAACAGTTTTTCAAGTTTTCTAAGTTCTACGTCAACTCTTTTAAAAGTTTTTGCGTTATTCGAAGTAGTTACGGCTGGTGCACCTCTTCTTGCAATGAATTTTCGAAAACCCTTTATGCAACTTTTCGTGATCATGTGTACTTGAACAGCTGGCTGGACAAGTAAAGGGCTAATGTGCATCTTTTTTCACTTCGACTATCTTCAACTGCTGTATAAAGAGGACTAGTAAAATCAAGGCTTGTAGTTTCGACAGGTCTGCTAGCAGCTACACGTTCGCTAGGTAATACAGTCAATAGTTCCATTGCACTCTTTCCATGAAAACATAAGTAACCAAAGCAACCCTGGAGAACTCGCTTTATCAATTGTTACGTATGTTCAATCCAGTGTTTGGCCCGAGTGAACACTAATACCGCTGAAGAACCGCCGTGATGTGTTTTATTATAAACGTCCAATACTATAAGTTTGCTCAAGTATGATTTTTTCGGTAAAGTAATTATATTTCTCATGTCGGTGCAAAATTCACCTTCAGGCAGCCTACAACTAGCTTTTAGCAAATTTTAACTCATTTGTTAATTTTTTATATTTTTCCAAAGCGGCTATTTTCTTTTCAGTGTTTCCAAATTTAAATTATTAATTTGGCTTACTCTCGCTCTGACGTATGGTTTTCACTGCTTCCATTGACCATTTATCCTGCTTAAAATTACTAGCCAGTCTGTCCACAGAGTAATAGAGTTTAATTTAAAATTTAATGAATTTAATGGAAATTGCTTTAGTCTTGCAGCTACCAATGCTGCAAATAAGAAAAAATATGGAAGAGTGACTTCCTTACTCTCTTGTTTTATTGGACTTACGCTATTTTTGAAACATATCAAATTTGTTGTTATCTCACCATCTTTTGTTATGTGTCGAACGTATGCTACCGCTCCAAAAGCTGCAAAATGTGCACGTCTTTTATTGATTCGCTGGAATGTGGCAGACATCTTCTAATACTACTTTTTAGTTTTTCTGTTATATACGTTCGCTGACTAGCGTTGTCCGTTATTATTTTTGAAAACATGTGGTCGCTGTTGTTAACCCTGCTTATTATGATTTTCGCGGTTTGCAAAAAAATCTTTTATTTGTGCTCTCACCAACATTTAAAGTTGTGGGTGCTGCGCTAGTAACTTCATTACGGCTTTCAGTCAACGTCACTACTTGTGTTGTTCATGTTTTATTTTTGCTGCTCTTAAAGCAGAGCTCTCCACGCTTTTTCTTTTGCACGTGTTCATATATTGACGTTACATGTCTGTCGCTACATTCTCGAAATTTAATATTTATTGTTTTACAAAATTTTCAATCATGATTTTGGTTGGAGCATCTTAAATATCTTCCTTTTTTCTTTAATACAGATTTTTTTTATTCAGTGGTATGTTTGCTTGTATACGCAGCTGTTGAGTGATTGTTTCTTTTTGCATTGTTGTTGTACTGTTATTTATATGTACAGAATGTGCTCTCCAATTGTTCGCTGTTACCTCTCCTTCACTAGAGTATTGTTTTTCGCTCTCTGATAATTGTGCCATTTCTAATTCTTCTAATTCTTCTTTAATGAAGTTGGATAAGAAACGATAGTTGTGGTTGCTGTTATTACAATTTTTTTTAAGTTATCAAATTAGCCGAGTACTTTGTTTTCAAAAAAAAAAACAAAAACAATTTCGAAACCGGCCAGTATGTGGTATCTAATTGAGGTTATGAGACGGAAAAAATAGCTTTGGTTTTTTTTAAAAAATTGAAAAATATAGACAAAATGAAAAAGTCAAATTAAGAAAAATTGTTCTTAAGAATTTAGACATATATATATTAGGTGTTTACAAAAAGTTTGATCACGTTTTCACTTGAAAAAGGCATTTATTGTGGAAAATTGGTACAATATATATTAATCAAAATAGTTACCATCATTTTCTACAACATTTTACCATATTTTTGGCAACGTGGCGATATCATATCGAGAGAACTTATATTGGTTTGGCAGCGATCCACCCACCGACCCATTTTCACATTTCTTCAACTTTGCGGACCTGCGTGCCAGCTAAGCCATGCTGTACTGATCTGAACAAATGGTAATTAGGAGTCGCCCTGTCTCATGAGTATGTTTGTGGTGGTAGAACTTTCCATTCGAGCTGCAACAATATAGCCTGGACAACTCTTGCAACAAGTGGCCAAAAAATAGCATTTTCAGTCAATTCCTATCGCCACTTTTAAACCGTTGGACGCAAAACGGACAATTGGGATATGATGGAACAGCATCAGCTTGCTAAGGTGTCACAACTCCAGTGCATCTAAACTATTGGTTTTAGACCAACTTTTAATAATAAGAATGAAATTGTCTCCAACCTTATAGATGCGATAAATCAAGTTCTTCACAAAATGAAGAACATATACAGAAAATTCGTATTCGCACAAGAAGCATTCCCGTTCTGCGTCATCATTGCCATCACACTTAAATGCATCTTATTAACATATCACTTTGTCGATCAGAAAAAGTGGCCAAAAAATTGAGCTTTTAGTCAATTCCTATCGCCACTTTTAAACCGTTGACCCCAAAACGGACAATTGGGGTATGATGGGGCGGCATCACCAAAAGACTCTCAACGTGTTTTGTGGGCTCCAGAAGCAGGTTTCTTCTAATAAACAATAAAAGTAATGAATTTGGAAGAAGAATTTTGAGAGCTCTATGATTAGCGTCGACGTACGCTGAGCAAATCAATAATAATAAATGAAAACCTGATATTTTATGCAGAAGAAGGTCAGAACCACCGAATTCAACCATAACGGTTGAATTGAATACGCTAGCATTTACTATTTCTTTATCATTTTTACCTGTAGAAGTCACTGATCAACATTTTTGCAAACACTTAATAAAAAAATGCAACGTTTGAGGGTAAAGGTTATTTGATTTTTGCACTGGCCTCGATCAGCTGACATCAGATATTGCTCAACTATCCGTCAGTTTCATGTTTGGTATCCGTTCATTAGTCGTCTGCTACAGTAGCTACGTTCAACATTAAACACGCATTTTGAAATTTATATACCCATCATATATTATGTACAATAATTTACATAACCAAATCTCCGTATATTATAATGCGAAAATATAACATAATAGAAAGTTTTCTCAAATACTACTAACCATCAGTTAGCTACCTACGGCCCTGTTCCTCACATTTGCGCTCATTGCTTTTTGTGCTAACGTTATGAGCAAACGACCATGTAAGAGCAGGTCTATTGGATATTAAAGAACATCCTCACTTCCAGCACATACTTTTTCCATAACAGTCTGAGCATCCAATAGAACAAAGCCAGGCATTGCTAAGACGCCAATATACTACCCAGACATCAAAATTCATTATGCTCCGCAAGCAACGACGGCCATTATAGTAATGTCAACGTTACAGTGGTGGTTTCAAGTAATATTGTTATCATTGTCGGTGAATCAATGCAATGTCATTATCACTGTAGGAATGTAATCCCAAGACAAATAATAATGAACTTAAAACGATAACTACTGCCAAATCGACTAAATTTTGCATTCGTAGCATGGCATCAGTTGCTGCAAACAACGTAAACTTTGTATAGATATATTCACATACAAATGGTGAATTGAAGGTATTTGTTTCCTAAATGGCGGCCATTTTACAGTACAGCAATACCTAGTTCATAATGTCTTTGTTAAAGGAAACTACGATTTTCAGTTTTTGCCATTTTCATTACGAAATCTTTTTTTTTTGTTTTGGTTTCTTTTGTCATTTAATTTTTCATAAAATTTCTTATATTCTATATCATTATATCATTTGTCGTACGTGGCATGTTAAGTTTCTGCGGACATACGTAACATGCAGAACGGCTTAAGATAGACTCATCTTTTATTATACCGATCGATTCAGAAAATGATTATGAATTCTGATAATTCCGACTCTAAGCCTGTACGTCCATCCGTTCGATGTCTGTCCATGTACAGTTCGCGTTTTGACCCAAGGATGAACGTTCCTGAAAATGGTTTGCTTCGCCCCACGTTTTCAACCATTTTCCATATTACGTCCTATTTCAAACGTCGTTATATAAAAAAAATTGCAATTTTAAAAATTTCTCGTCAAAAATGGTTAAGTAATAATATTTCAGTGTTCTAAATTTTGGATGGGCTGGAGCAATTTATTGAACTTCCTCTCATATAATGAAAAGTGAAGTTCATATAACAAAAAGGGTCAATTTCCCATGCTTTATGATGAAAATCAGATCATAATCAGATCACTGAACCAAATTTAGACCACCCACGCTTATCTTTAGATTCTACCTTACACAAAGATTTTTACGAACATTTTTGTTTTTTAGGGCAGGGGGAAAGTATAAGTTTTAATATTTTATAATGAAAATTGGTCCATAATAGTAGATTGCTATAAAAATTATCTATCTATTCGGAATTTTGAATATGTGCCACAATTTTTGAACCCCTTAGGCACAACTATTCTTACGAAAAGTAAGCTTTCATTTGCAAACAGGTTTAATTTTAAGTATGCAGTTCCATAATAGTAAGTTCATATAAAAACACGGTATAAATTCTGTGTGCAATGGCAAAAATAAGAATTGTGTTAAACAATATGGTGATAATAGCCGGCCTAGCCCTAGACTATAATGTTTTCACTTATTTAAAGAACGCGTCACTTTCTTTTTCTTTAGTTACCTTCGGCAAAATATGAAGCAGAATTATTTGATATTTTGGTTGCACAAATTTTGCAGATTGCAATTAGATATAGAAAAAGTTATCTGCGAATTGACCGTCATTACGAATGCATTCTACGAGGATTTTAAGTTGTTAGTGTTCAATTTAAAATGTTTATGAAAATTTTTTTCGTTTTACAGTAATTTAGAAGAGTAACACAGATTTATTAATTTTCTTAATGAAATTAAGTATGAATTGATCAATCGAAATAAGAAATATTCATTGAGTCATAGGTTATTTTATCATTTTAGTCTCCGCAAATAGAAAATAAACGATCTGCGCACATTATAGTAGTTAAAACCGGTCATACAACAAAGTTTTAATGGAAAATTTAGTGAAAGTAAAGATTAACTTTTAAGTTAATATGAATTTCCCTTATATTTTAAAGTTTTTGGTTTATTAGAAAAAGGGTGCAATTGCAGAAGATCGAGAAAAACTTAAACGGGCTCTGTCATTAAATCGTGCGGTTTTCCATTATACAATTTGTCTGTGACTTTCAAGTAAGACATTCATGAAACATTAAGAATTGCTGTTCGCGTTGTCAATTACATCATTTTTAATTCTTTGTTATAATTTTCATACAAGAATTCGACTTTTTTGCTTTTTTAGATATCCAGAAAAGACGCTACAACAATCGCAATTAAACTTGCACCACCGCAACTATGAATTGGATTTGGAAAGAGATCATGCATTGCCCACGTCAGCCCCCAATGCTGACATCCTTAAAAGCAATAATAACCCTACATATCCCAATCCTAATCGACATCATAATCATGATCGAGAAAAGCATCGGCATTTATTGAACTCTACACCTGTTCCCTCACGTGAGAATAATTTTAAACCTATTGGTAATCTATGAATTATAATGAAGTCGTTGTGCTTTCAGTACCCAATGTTTTAAAAAGAACCAATGGGCAATCTCCAACTATACCCATGTTTTCTGGTGATTTACCCTCATATTCTCCACCAGCTCGTTCCTTTTTTACGCCTCCTTTGCCTCCTGAATATCAGCACCCCTTTGCTGACAAGCCTACATTGCGAGGTACAAGCAATGAGGGAGCTATAATTTTGAACGCAGGCGCTTTCATTAATCGACGTCCAATACCACCACCGAGCTTAATGCCGGGTCATGAACGAATACCTTTTCGTCCGCCTGACTTAACAATTTTAAATAGTGATAGTGGGCCAGGAGCTGCGCCGCCATCATCTGCTATTTCTGCTGGCAGCAGCACCGTTTCGTCTTTTACTTATTTTACTACAGTTGCCAATACACTCGATACTGAACGTAAAAAAGCTTTAAATACACCTTCAAAAGGAAATTATTCATTACAATCCGAGGGCATAACTGATGATAAAGCAGGGAGCCTGGAAGGAGTTATAAATTCATATAATGGAGGAATCAGCAATCCTTACACTGTTCATCACGACAATAGGAAAGAAGTTTTACCGAGTATCAGACGTATTCTCAGCGGTTCCAACGGGCGTAAAGGAGAAATTCCGGAAGTTTTACTTAAGCATGTGACATCTCGTCCCAACCATCAATCATCCTCATCTCCTATGGTTTTAATAGATAGCACCCTGGGTACTCAGAATGGTAACGAAACACATGCGTACAGTGATACGTCGTTATCCAATTCAAACATAAATATAAGTATAAATATGAAAACACTGAATGATGGCGAATTTTATAACAATAACGAAGAATATAATTCCGACCACCAAAAAACTAGAATCTTGTCCAAGTCGGCATCTAGTGATATTATATTGGCAGCTTCTAACAGTGTTAGTTCAACACCTTCGGCGGCTGCAGCTATTGAAGGAGATGTGGCCATTGCATCTGCTGTGCCTTCACCTGCTACATCAACAACTTTCACTGAGACCGATTTTTCTTTTCCCGATAAGGCAGGCAGAAGCCATAACGAGGGAAGTAGTTCATCTTCATCCACGTTGGCCGCTGCAATAGGACATAATACGTGGAATATAGCATGGAACATACATGTATATTTCTCAGTGGTTCTTTTTACTATACTTACCGTCTATTCTTTATACAAAATGATTACTTACAACAAACTTACTCATCTTTTTTCCCAGTCATATTTTATTTGTATTCATCTTGTGCTTATATTTATCTGTACGGCACGCATTTTCTTTTTATGCTATGATGCGTATAATATTCATTCCAGTTTTCATATATTCTTATCGGAAATTCTATTAAATTTACCGTCTACTTTTCTTACAATATCTTTTTCTGTTTTAATACTGTTTTTGTCCTTGAAATCACTGAATTATAAAAACAATCGATACTCAGCCTTACTACGACCTCTCACAGTGGTGGTAGGTTGTGGTGTGCATGTCATACTCTGCATTACACTTCATTACGTAGAGTTCTATACGGTGCAAAACCATCAACAACACAGTATTTATCAGCAACAGCAGCAAGCCTTAAGGCGTCAGCAAATACAAATGCAACATCAACATTTCCAAAACGCCCAATATAATCCTTACCAATATTCGTCCTTAAACCAACAAAAACATGGTGCAGCAGGAAACTTAATTAGTTCCGTCGCAGTAACAGGCCAATCGATGGGGTTTTTCCAGCCAACAAATGTAGCAACCAGCATGTCGGCAGCTCCTCCGCCCCCCCGCGTTCTTTCATTAATTTGTCAAATAATCTATATATTTGTGTGTTTTAGCTTGGGATTACTCTATTTATATTTATACCGAGTTCTAAAACGTATACTGAGAAGCAAATCGCAAAATTATATTCATGGATACCAGAATCTTTCTTATGCTATCCACATTACAATAGCGACAGCTCTTTTGTTTGTATTATTGGCTACTTTACAAATATTTGGAGCCATCAGTATATCTACAACCCGTCCACTTATAACACAAGCAAATTCCGAAATCGATTGGCTGCAATGGGGATATCAGTTTTCGTTGCGTTTAATTGAAATAGCTATCATAACCCTAATATCATGGGTTACTGGTTTAAAAAATAGTGGAGGTGGTGGCGGGGTAAATGTCGGGTTAACAAATGGAGAAACGCAATTGACCATAGCTGGCCAAAGTGGTGGCAATAATATTTTTGGCTCCACTCATGGCCTTTCATCTACGCGAGAAAAACAAGGAACACATCAACATCTTAATCATTCAAATGTGGCCGGATTTTTTCTACCTTGTACTTCAAGTTCGAGCCAAGAACACTTTGAAACCGATTATCCCGTTGTGTGCAATGCCAACACCAATTTACATACTTATACTATGCGAACAGGGAAGTTAATATATGACGATAGCTTTGCACTGAACTCCTTGGGTAACACCAATGGTGTACCAATCACAGATGTGCAGCACAGTGCTGAAAATCAGTTACAACAGACTGTGTATCAACATTCTTATGAAGACGGTTCAATGCATAGTTCGGTCCATCATAATAATTCTGAATGTGGTTCTCGCTTTCACCATGAACAACCACATTATAGTGATTATTTGACTGATAATGTAACTGACCATTATGAAAACCCAAACTTTGATTTAATTAACTCGGAGTCTGTGGCATCTGCTAATGGTTTGCTAAACAATACTAACAGTGGTGGCAGTGCTAATAAAAAATTTGGTAAAACTTCTACTACGTCCACTACAGCCTTAAGTAGTAACGAGTCCAATTGCGGGTCCCATTCCGCTTCTGCAACATCGGCCGTTTCGCAGCAACAAATGTTGCTTTTACAAAGTGATGCTTGCTATTCGGAGCCGTGCCAACAAAATTACGAGTTCAATAATTTCGAAAGACCAAAATTTCATGGGACCACACAAAAACCTTTACATGAGAACTGGTCAGATTCGCGTATTCAAATAATGTTCAATAATAAAAGAGAACAAAAAAAATCCTTTAATACATTGGATCGATGCGGCTATGATAAACCAGAGAGGCGAAGCGAGAATTCCGCATACTCATGTAAATCCAATGCAGGCCATGATCAGCGTTATCCAACTTATAATTCGTTTGAACGGGGTTCTTCGTGCAACGGGGTACGCAAAAGTGAAACTTTTAATAACATTGCAGGCAATACAACTAATGCAATACATGGACGTAACGCTTCTTCATCATCGGCGGCCTCATCGACATCTTGTGGACCGCGAGCTTCCTCCGGAGTACAGACTTTAACTAGTGGAGAGAGGCATAATCACCACAATTTCCAGTCACACAGTTCGAAAGGTCCACCGAGAGTGACTAATAATAATGTAAATCAAAGGACACCAAATAGTACCCAAGTGGCCGACGTATTTGGACGACCTTTTGAAAGGGCGAGCATGAAAACGTCACAAAACTCAATGGTTAATGGCTTTGTTCAAAAACAGCAGCAGCTTCAACATTACTCGGATGAAGACGAAAATGACATGATGTTAGCAGGTAGTAATATAGAGTGCACAAATTTAATTAATAATGAAGATGGTTCTTGTATTACAAGCAGCAGTATCATCAAATCAGCGCTGAATTCGGACGAGGTTCTAAAGACATTAGGTAATCAAAGCGATTTCCAATTTCTTCCGCACCAGACTAATTTAAGCGGAATGATGTCCACTGCCAAAAAACTTGCCTTAGCACCAATATATTTCTCTTCCTCTAACCACCCTCCACCATTACCATCATCACCGATGAATATATTTGGTTTAACTCGTAATAAACAACATCTAAGCTCGTTTGAATCTTCCCGTCATGCATGCGCTGTTAATGAGCACTTCGGCTATCTATCTAGGACGAATTCTGGCACGACTCCTATATCATACGTCTCCGATAGCGCGCATAACTCGAGCATGTTGGTAGCAGAGCATGGTTTCGTCAGGTTTCGACCTTTAGATAATATCAATAACGCTGAGTATGTTGGCATAATGAGTGCTTCATCACAAAATAATGACCAAATCAGCAAATAAGGTATTTAAATTTATAACATATATCTACAAGCAAAATGGTTTACTGGCACAGATAACTATGGAAAAATACATATTTTATATGAATAAATGTTAGTATATTTGAAACCATAAATTTTTTTATCGAACGAAACGATCTACAAATTTTAGTTTTCAAATAATTTTAAAAAGTAAATCATGGTATTGTTTCTTTGTTATATTCTTTTATATTTCTTCCAAGGCAAACAATGCTGTATAAAATGTGTATATTGAATGATTAAAAAAACTGATGCTCTGTTTAAAGGCAAATCACAAACAACTTCGCTTCTTGATGAATAGGACACTCTTTATTATACTTTATAACTGCCTCTCAACGTATACAAGTTTTTGAAGTCTCTTTGTAAAAATTTTGTATTTTTTTTAAAGAGAGTAACGCGAGCAACATGATTTTCTAGTTCTACAAAATCAACTAATATTGACAAAGAATGAATATAGTGAAAATGACGAAAAAGGAAAATAAAATAGAGAAAACCTGAAAAGACATTTTAAAAAGCATACGGTGACAATATAATGTGATGGAAGAAAAGCTCGTTTTGTTGACCAGATGTGACCTGCTTCGTTTATACTTATAAACATCTGGAGATTAAATATCGAGTTTCGAAATGTATTCAAAACAACTGCATTTATGTCGAGCGATTGCTCTCGAACACTTTTGTAATAATGCCATATCGTCAAATTTTTGTTATTGTCGAACCAACGGTATGAGCAGTTTCAGTGTTTTTTTTTCAAGTGTATTATTTTCGTTTATTTTGCTTGTGATTACCCGATGCTCGCCAATTGCAGTCTTAGCCGCAAAAGCAAAATTTCCTTCTATCTGAAAAAAGTATTTTCTGTGATTTTTGCTCGTTTCACTGATTTATGTGCATAATCTTAGTGCCTTCATATTAGATTCAGCCTTTTTAAAGCTGTTGAATATCTTAAAATTTTCTTATATTCATTCGGAAACTTCTCAATCCAAATAATTTTTGTTCAAAATTTTGGGTTACATGGTGTTTAGATTGATATCGTCTGTCCATTATCGGTAATCATAATCATATCTTGAGTTCCGTTTTCATAAAACATTTAAAATTTTAACGAGTTATTATTATATTAAAACAGGACATATAAAATACAAAAAAATAAGAATCGAGTTGACAAGTATTAACTAGTAATCACAAATTTGTTTGCGGAAGAATTTCAAAGTTAAGCATGTGATCAAGTATATAAATACAGGCTTCTAATGCACACTCCTTTGTTGAGGTTATATTTACTGAAAACAGTTTGGATCGGATTATTTTCGCGATACCGACTTATATCACCCTCTATTTTGCAAAAGTCGTTAAACAAATAAAACAAATTTCGGTTTTTACTGTTTCTAGTCAAAAAACGGTGAGAAATGTTATTTTGACAAAAAAAATAAGTGTGAAAAATTTGGATGTGGCGGGCCCATTTTCCAGTCCTCTCCCATATAAATATCCCAGAAAAATAAGCTTTTATATGACAACTAATTCTAATTTTTAATATTTTATGAATATAGACCAGTGGTTTGACAAAATGGTTATTATTGCGGAGGCTCTTCCACATAAGAGATTTTATGAAAAGTCAGCCTTCACATGACAAAAAGATCTTTTTGATATTACATGAGAACAGATAATGAATAGTGGTGTGTTATATTTGATGACCGCCCTTGGCTTTGTGTAATGTTTTGTTTCGCTTTGAATAGGAATGTCTATGACTATAAGATTAAAAATAGAATATGAAAAAGATTCTATGTAATTTTCGTGCCATAGAATTTTTATGAAAATAGTTTCTATGCGATTTAATCGTCTTGACCTTACCCAGGTTAAAAATAAGCAATCTTAAACTCGAAAAGTTCTTTTGGAAACCTTGATCATAAAAGAGTTTTGTACAAGGTATGGCCATAATATTTCTGTCATTGACGTGGCAATACTACAAAGAAGTATGCATCTGACATATTACAAAACTGGGTTAGCTGACACCCCATAAGCTAAATATGGTTGGAAAATGTAGTGTAAATGGGGAAAAAAGGTCGTTCATGCTTGCTGAGAAATGTTACTTAAATTCAATAAATTCGTTGATGATCTGTAAACGTGTTGATCTTTTTTCATCAATTCCTTGTACGTGCTCGTTCTAATTCTTATGCAAAACGTACTTGTAGTATTAGATCTACAAATGGTAAAGGAAATTGTCTTGCGACGCGTCTGTCTCTAAGAAAAGAGATGGAAAATTTGATTACAAGCGTTTAAATAAATTGTTATATTAATGGTTTAATTAAGTTATTGTGAATATTGTATTGCATAAATCCAGATATCTCAAACATTTATCTGTGCTTTTAAAATTTTGGCAAACGGACAATTTGATAAACCAAAAGACGATATTCTCTTTTCATTGTTAATGCTTCTATATCAACGTTGAGAGAGGTTATTAAAAGTAAACCTCCGCTAAACACATTCAATTGGCCACACAAAAAATATGTAAATAGAAATTATGTATAAATAAGTTATAAAGTTATTATATATACATACTATATACATGTATTATACATATATATAATATATATATATGTATATACATATATGTATATATTATATATATATACATTACATATTAGATATATAAGGAAAAATTACAAGTGCATGTAGTTTGTATAAAAACCAAACTCTCGAAAACGTTTTTTATATGCATTAAGAAAAGGAAACGATTCCTTTCCATTTCACGTTTATTACTTATAGTTTTTTATTGTCAGTAAGTAGTTTGCATCTTTAGGAATCTTGTCATGAAAAAAGGGAGCACATATATATATATATATATATACACAATACGTACACAAGCAAAATGTCAATTTTCATGAACATAACATTAAGGTACATTTATTGCTTAATATTGCTTAATCTTTCCATTTAATAATTGTAAATGCATGTACATTTACTTTCTTAAGAATATAAAGAATTTAAGTACTGATTAGTTAAGAGTATTATTTGTTAAGATAACTAAAATGAGATTTCATATACAATATTTAAAGTCTCAAAATGTCTAAAGCAGAGGTCTCCAAAGTGAGATCCACAGGTCTCCAGCGGATTGATAATTGCATTAATACGGCCTCAAAAAAGTGGTCTGGGCAAAATCAGAAACGATAATAATCTCTTTTTATAACATTTTCTTGGGATTGAAACAATTCGGTGATAGTGCTAACTCTTTAATATATAATTTAATTCGATGTATTTTATATTAACTTTCAAAATTGCAAGCATATTCGTTAGCGTTACCTATATATATAAATAAAGAATCCAATTTGGACCACTTTGCTTTTACTTGAAGACCTCTGCTGACAAGTAGTAGAATAGCATTAAAAAGAAGAACTAAATTCGCTTTAAACTTAACATTAGAAAAGCCTTAGATTATATAACATAAAACTTATTTATTTAATATCGTATTCAAATTCATAATGAATATAATTTACTTTTCATTACAATATGCTTAGATATAATAATAATACCGATGGCGATGTCATAGTAGTTAATAGTAAATAATAATTATTATAATAGTAGTAAAAAATAATGCATTTAATTATTATAATAATAAAAATAATAATAATGATAAATAATAATGCTAAATACTAATAATAATAATGCTAAATAATAATAACAACCGAGAAAGTTATATTCGGCAGAGGTCGAAGCTCGCATACCCATCACTATGCTTTTTGCATTCTACTCTCCAAGTTCTTTTATGTGATACCCACATCGCTGGTATCATTAACACGTTCGCGGACGCAAAAAATTTCAGGGAGCTGCAAAAATAGACAGGCAATTATTTTTGAAACTAATTGTAATATCCAAAATCTGATTACACATATATTATAAGAGCAGTCAGAACATCGTATTTTAACTGTTATATGAAATGAATGTTATAACATCCACGACAATATAGATCATATATTTCAACTAGGATGACTTAAGGAAATTTGTAAATACACTGAGAAAAATAAAGTAAATAAGAAAGTACTTAATGAATCAATTGGTCATTACTTTAAATGTATACTAATTACAAAAACTTAAGGTTACATGAAATTAAATGAACAAAAATTGGCTTTAAAATTTGAATGCTGTAGCATTCACGTCATTTTGCATCACTATGAAAATGAATGCTACAGCATTCGCGTCCGCGAACGTGTTAAGAAAAAATTATTCACGGAGTCTACTGTATTCGCTTTAGAATTAACCCATTTTTAGGCAGATAATACATCTTCATTTGAGGAATGTACAAAATAATTTTAAACATATTGTTATGTTTGCGTTACGATAAATAAGCATAAAATCTCAAAAAAAGTGAAAAAAAGATTATTTATTCGCTTGTAACTTTGTGTGGGCATGGCCTATTTTTTTCATTTTTGCACGTAAAGAGTAGAGTGTTTTACAAAGAAAATGTAGGAAATGTCAGTCTCCTAACTTTTACAATTTCTGAGTAACGAACAAAAACCTACAAATTGTTGTTAAGAAAAACAGAGTTCCGTTCAATTTGCGCACCACGGCGGGCCTCTGATTTGATTAATTTGGTCCATTTTAAATATCAAGCTGCGTGCGAAAGCTTTCAACGTTTCTACCAAATTTGAAGTCGATATCTTCGTTTTTACGACCAGGAAAAGTGCAAACAACAAACCATATACTGGCGGACAGACATGGCTACATCAATTCAGAATTTCACGCTAATCAAAAATAAATATTCTTTATAGGGTCTCTGAAGCTTCTTTTCGGGAGTTACATACATTATGGGGATAAACAAAATGAGTATACCCAATCTTATAGTGGTGGGTATAAAAATAATAACAAATATAGTAAAAAAAAAATTGTAAATAAATAAACTATGACAGTAATAATAGTAATAATGAGAAATGAATCATAATAATTAAAACTATAAAATGAAAGAAAAATTTAGAAATAAATAATGCTTTGTGCAACAATTATAACAATAAAAACATTATATGCGCACCAAAAGAATTATAATCGACGTAAACAAAGAAATATAAAAGGAAAATGCGAACAAATATAAGAAAAAACAAAAAAATCCCTAAGAATAAATCTAAATATATAATACTAATAAATATAATATACATAAAAACAATTAAATATTAAAGCAAAAAAAAAAAAAAAAAAAAATTAAAACAACCTAAAATTGGATTGCTACTTCTTATATTAGGAAAAGATAAGAGTGTGTCTAGTAAGAAATTCGTCTCATTATGTATACACTACGTTAATATCAAAAACCGTTATCACGTTTTCTTCTTGATTAAAAGTGTACCCAGAAATAATGGAAAACATAGAATATAATCGAGATTCGATATTAAGACCATATGCCTCATGAACTCTAAAAAAAATACAGTTCATGCATAGGGACATTAATTTATTATTTTTCTTGTAAAAATATAGATACATTCAAATTTGTATATCACTACATAATTTTTCGCTAAACACTTTCCTCTTTTCAACTTTTGCATCGCTGAGCAATATTCAATATTTTCGGTTGCGATAGATTATCTAACAGAAAACTATTACTTTTTTGGGGCCTTAAAGAATGTAGCGCCATGTAAACCAACGTTTAGATATTTTTGAATAGTCTCCCTGTTCTGTGCACAAAGCACCGGGTTGGTATGTGTGCGTGGTCGTTTTCCATGTTGAAATTTTGTATTTAGAAAGGTGAATTCACTTGCGAATAAATCAATACCAGATGGAAACTCAAGGACCTGCCCTTTTACGTAAGTATTACATTACATTAAAAACTTTCACTTCCGAGATGGTTATAGTTTTTAGGCTGCCTATTGATAAACGTTACGTTAAACCTTTCTCTGAAAGAAGTATAATAAAATTTGAATTCCGATGCTCTGTGTAGACAATTTTTACACCTGAAAATAATTAATACGACTTCAATTTGTTTAAAAAGTTTATTATATATTGTTTTGCAGTGTTAAAAAGGGAAAGTAGACGTTTAATAAAGAACAATTTGAAATTTAAGGCGTTTAAGGCGTAAGCCATGTGTACATGGCCAAAAGAGACAATTAACAGCTTGTTAATTCTAAATATTTTTTTAAGTTTGTTAACTCCAAAAGAAATATTTCTTTAAATGCCTCGCATGTTTCTTGCAATAGCTTTGAATCCTCTGATGATATTGAAACCTCAAATCTCTTCGCTGAATTCTTCAGACGAAATTTTTTATCGGTAACTCGGTTTCGATACCTAACTTGGTCATTTTAGAAAACGACGTTTTACATGGTTTGAGGTCTCCAAAATATAGTCCGTCTGATGAGCTATGTGCTATTATTCCAATGATTTTTAATCAGTCCTTGAAATCAGGTGTTTTCCCTTTGTGATGGAATATTATATTCTTTATTCCGCTTCACAAATGTGGAAATAGACATCCCTTTTTCTTTAATTTATACATTACTGATATCCTCTAGGTGATTAAATCCAGCCAGTTGTCAATCTACGCTGACGATGTTAAAATTATTTCTTTCTTCTCTTTGGAATCGCAATCGTATCAACTTCAAATTGACTTAAATAACTTGGTTACATGTGGCTCCTTAGTTTTTATGAAATTAAATCTAAAAAATTACAAAAAACTTTGTTCCTCAAGGAGGAAGTCATTCAATGCCGAATGTTTCATCGATTCACAAAAATTGGAAAACGTACATTCCTTGGTGGATGTAGGAGTCTATTTGACCAAAGATTACGTTTTAATTTCAACATTGAGCTCTCTGTAAGTAAAGCTAGGTCCGCGCTAGGTTTCATTAATTAGTGGTCCAATAGAGCTTAAGGATCCTTACATTATAAAAAAGGTATACATTTTGTAATAGTTGAGTATGCGTCTGTTGTGTGGCCTCCTTCCTACAGGTGTTATGTAGGTTCAATTGAATCCGTCCGAAAGCAATGCTTGCTGTTTGCCCTTAGGAATTTGGGTTGGGACCCGCTTTCTTTTTCTGCCGCCTTATAAAAATTGGTTCCTTCTGTTAACGATACCGTCACTTGAGAAATGTAGATTTACTCTTGGTGTTTCGTTCTTAATCAAGTTAATTAATGGAACTATCGATTCGTCCACATTGCTTGGTGAGGTAAGCTTCAATGTCGCTAATCGCTCCTCTAGCCACTTCATTTTTATTAAGTTTAGTCAATGCAAATATAATAGTGAGAGATTTTTCACTACAGCTTTTACTATCAAATATATCGTGCTTAGCAAGGCCCAAAGGTGAGGTTTCCGTGGCATAGAGGCAGATAAGGCTATAGATAGAGCAGTCGATCTATTTGGTGGTTAAGCGATAATAGGTTGTGGATAGAGTGATTGCGTTCTCTAAGCATTCCGCTGATGATACAGTTCACGTGCGTCAATAGAATCTTGATTGTTGGTGACGACCACTGCATATTTTTCACCTTTCGTTAATGCAATTAGTGTGCGTATGGCCCAAATGTAAACAATTGTAGTCTGTATTATTTGGATTCCGTTGCTGAACGCTCGCCTTTAAGAATGTTGGGCATCTTTGTACATTGTGGGGCTTCTTACCTGTAAGTCATTGCTTTGTATGGAGTGGTGGACTTGCCACTGAAGTGAATGTTTTTACAGATCCCCTTTTCTTTACTCGCAACTGTTTCTAAAATCCGTAATCGAGCATTGATGAATCCAAAAAGTCGTCTTAAGATAGAAAACGCTCTTGAATTTTCAAGAGACTGAAGTAAATGGGTTGTTTTGTTAAGTTTTTGCCATTGGTTTGGACCTCTAAATTAGTCACATCGTGTATGTTTCTAATACTCGCAGCATATGCTACGACTGAGTATTCGTTTGATTAAGTAGTATTGGTACTACAGCACCCGTCAGCACATTCTCGTTATCAAACCTACTATTTACAATTTTTCTTGCGATGTTATAATTGTCCTTAGTGGGATTAAGACTATTAGACGTTCCGCATCTCCGATCAAATTGGGTTTCAAATGCCACATTTTCTCTGCGGAGGAGATGGATCGTTGTGCACGAACGAAAGGGTGCCCTTCGAGTATTCATTTAAACATAATCGGTTCATTCGATGTCAAGCAGAAAATCCTTTGCTTGCTTGAGCAATTGTTAAACCACGGCCTATTTTGCCCTCGTCTAACTGTTTTGCCCTGGTTTGTCAGCGTATTAAGAATTTAGTCTACTTCTATCCTCTGCCTTTTCTTGATTCTAGCTCCTGACATCGACTGCCCGTACCTCGGTTCTTTCGCAATTGGAGATTATGTTGCATATCTTTCATTAATTCCTAGAATTTGTCGGTGATAGTTGTAAATGTGTCCTTTTTGTAGTAGGAATGATCTTATCTAGAATGGGGATGTTTACGTATTTGGTTGTTTCGTTGATTTCCACGATTTTTTGAGTTCCTTCTTTTTTTGCAGGTATTCTAGAGTTTTTCGATCCTTTGGGGACTTTTTGTAGTTCAATAAGTCCATCTGAAGATCGAGACCTAGCTTTTCCTGCTGGGTCACGAGCTCATCAAATGTTACCATAGTTTCTCCTACACTTGCGGTAGCCTATTCTTTCCAATGGTTCATGTGATTTTTGATGAATCGGCTTCGGGGATGTAGCTGGGGGAATTGGAGAAAGTTTCAATGAAAGCACAGACCATGTTAGTGTCACCAGTGTTGAATCCCCCATCTAATAAGCAGCACAAGTACAAAAACCTGTGTGAGCTATTGAGGATTTTTTGTTTACTAATGAAGGGTGATGTTCAGACACTGAAAGCAGAACACCTATGACGAAGATACGACGTGCGACGAGTGCTTACAAAGCATTTTCTAACTTTTATTAAACTAATTATTGCTTATATGCTAAAAAACCAATTGCTACAGCTTAAAATAAAATGTTTATGTTTGTGCACATGAGCTGTTATACTTTATCGCGACATTACAATAATAAAAGTGCCGGTAGATTGTGTAGCCCTGCTGAAAAAAAAAATTAAGATATGCGTATTCCCAGTTTCTGTTACGTGGGCACATGGTATTTTCAGCAAATTTCACAAAAATTCTAAATTAAAAATTAAAGAAAACGCGAAGGCTGAAAATGTAAAACATAAGAAACTGAAAATGAACGCTGACATTACTTTCCACGCTTATCCAAAATTAAGTGTATAGCATAATGAAAAAACAAACTGTCTATTGCATTTTTTTGTATAAACACATTTCGTAGCCATGTAAAGCACTTACCAATTATATATATACATTTATATACATACGTTTTTTAATAGATTTTGAATTTGAATTTAGAACTTGTTAATAGAAACTTGTTAATAGAAATAGAATATATATACATATATTCTGTGAGGACCCAAAGTCGTGCCCTCGTATATATATATATATATATATTTATAAAGTGTGTTGTATGATAATATTGGGAGAACGGGAGTAAAAAAATTGTTGCAAGTGATTTGAAAAAAATCTTAACACTATCTGCAATAACACTTCGTACAACGTTTATAAATGGTAAATCCTCATGTTATAGTATAATAGACTCTCGAATAAATCAGTTGCTTTCAAGGCGATTCATTTGTTGTGGTGACTTGTACGAATATATACAACATTTTCATCATCGTGACATCTTCAGTTATATACACAATCCTGACATCTTCAATTATATACATCTCCATCAGTCCATAGCACCAAATTTGAATATCATATTCTGCGGCATACTACTTATATAAGGTTTTTGGTTTTTTTTTTATTGTATTTATTTTTTGATATATCTCATGTATGTGGATAGTTTTGGTTAATATATATATACACATATATGTACAGGTACAACTTAGCTAATACGCTTCCTCTAGTTATTAAATATGCTTTAATATTTTCTTGCGTTTTATCAAAACTGAAAATATGTACGCACATTTGTATTAAAGTTTTAGCTTGGTTATGAGAGGGAGGTAGAATAGAGGGATTATCGGACCCAACTTCGGGGTTCCAAGAGTTCATAAGTAGAGTAGCATACGGAATGGCTAATGATCTGCCTGTTTGCTAAGTAGGTTTCGTCTGTCCATTTATTTCTATAAGGGTGAAGCAGTCCACTTCTTTTAGATGTTTGAAGCGCCTGTGGAGTGTGCGTGGGACAAAAATTTAAAAGCCTCCAATATCTCCCGAACTAGGTAGCTCAGCAATGACACATGCATCCGTGTTTATAGCCTCCGAACCTCTTCAAATGGCACGTAAGTTTGGCCCTAAAAATAATAAAGTCCCTAGTCAATATTTGGACAGCTTTGAGGAACAACTGTTAGAACATCTTGTTTTATAAAAAAGGAGAGAAAAGAATTCCTTTTTTGGTTTGGTACAGTTACACAAAAAACAACAAGAGTACAAAATGTGGACTCGTGAAACGAACGAGACTAGTACTGTCCAATGTAACTAACGGAAAACGTCATAAACGAATGATAGACATATCGATTACCACGCGAATGATTTTTATTTAAAAAAAACGGAAATTAAAGATGAGCTTAAATCGTCCCATAGCAGCGAGTTAAAGCTAGCCAAAGAAAACTATTAAATTCGCCCATCTCAATTTGAAAGTGAAGATTCGGGTTAAGGTAACTCAATTCCCATTTTTAATTTCATTCATTATTTCCATTGGGAACTTGAACTTTAAATTTTAGTTCTGTTATATTTATTTATACATTAATACACAAATTTATAATGATTGTATAAGGTTTGGAAATTAATTGCAAATCAAAGCTTAGGCTTGTGCTTTTATATAAAAAAGCCAAATTTTTCATTATTCCTTATATATTTTATTTCAATACTATTCAATTTGAATGTGGAGAAGATATTTCGGTTGTTATTTCCGCGCTTACTCTCGTCGATTGAGAGGCCTCTAACGAGACGTCGATACCGTCGTCAAAATAAGATGTGGCACCTGCAGAACTTCGATCGTGAATTTCCGAATTTTGCACTTTGTCGTATCTGCTCTTCCGCTAGATGAATAGACTTAAATTAGATTTTTAAAAAATATATTTAATGCTAAAGTTTATATACATTAATGCATCTCTAAACAATGTTCCTTGCCTTGCAATGAATTTTACATGGATAATGACGTGCGCAGATATTATTCTTCATAAATATTCTTCAACATTACTTGATTATTTTATAATAACATTTTACTTATCTTTTTTTTGTGTAGTTTAGTATAATGGTTAATATATAAATATTCTGTAGAGTAATGAGTTTTTATTTGCTGTTCCTTTGCCCCTTATCAATGACAGCGATAGTGCAAGGCATCAATATTTTTTATAAAAAATTATTTTATTAATTTTTGAATTATCTAATCTTAAGAGTTATTCATTTTTTTTTGATTTTGACGTAAGAATTCTTGTTAAATCAATTTACAATTTTTGAGTTAGTTATAAAAAATAATTCAACAAAAAACAAATAAATAATTTTATATTTAAATTAGTCTCTTTATTTTAAGACGTGTTATAATTGACGATCCTGTTTAAAATATGTGAACGAGTCGTGCCCTCAGTTTTAAGATAAAACCTAATGCATTTTCAAATTTAAATAAAAAATTTAACCTTGAAGTTTTTAAAAACAGAAAGTGACGTTAACAGCAGCTTTAACAAAGTTGTAATAATTTTTTTGTTTTTTTTTTGACTAAATATACAAATATACTAAATACACATTACGCAAATTCCATGCAAAATTTTCAACACGATTTAAAGCTTTCATCAATCAATAAAAGATGAATAATAACAAAAATAGCTAATTTGCTTAACAACTGCTTTTGACAATAAATTTAATGTGTTAAATACTAAACATAAAATTTCGAAACTAAAAATTTTGAACAGCAATTAAAAAAAAAAATAACAAAGAAAAGGAAGAAAACTTTCTCAAAAACTGACAGTGATTGAACATTAACCATGAAAATTTAGTTTTATTTTATATAGATTGATAGATTCTTAAGAATAATAATGCACAGTTGTGGAATATGAAGAAAAATAGTGAATCATAACCATATACACACATATATCCATAAATGGATCTTTTAATGAAGACACAAATAAAAATAAAGACAAAAAAAAGAATTTAGAAAACATATGCAACGCTATTTAGAAATTGGTCGGTTTTTAGACATCTGCCGACGATAGGAAAACGCATTTCGTTAGCATTATGTAATAGACCGAAACGCAATTTCAATTTCCAAATTCGAAATTTCCAAATGCTAAATAAGTTTTCATAGTTGAGTCGTGAGAGTGTGTTGTTGGTGTTTCTGAAATGTGCCGTAATTAGGATAAACTATTAATAGCAGATGTGACGTCCTTTTTTTGTGGCATTGATTTAAAGAAAAAAGATTAAAAAAAGAAAAAAAAAAGTAAAAAATATCCTTTGCGTTAGCTGAGCAATTATGTTGTCATAAATTAACTTTAACGAAAATCAAAACTTTAAAAGTTATATTCCGAGTATTATTAACATAGTTGAGCGGAAATTCGAAAGGAAACTATTCCATGCAAATAGCGAAAAGGGTATCAAATATCTTGAAACACGCAAAACATATCCGATAAAATACGGGAAGCGAAGCAACAAAGAGAAACGCCATCAAGAGCGAGTCAAACGGAACCAATAACCAGTATATATGAAGGGAACCAGCTAAGTGAAAGAAAAATATTTGAAACAGTTTTTATTGTATATGTTTAAAAAAATTTTTTTTGTTATATGTCAACTTTAACACATTTTTTTCATCATTTGTCATTTGAAAATTACTGAATTCACATATATTGCTTTTTACCTCTATCTAAACATAAATACATTTGTATGTATATATATGCATACTCTTATATGTGTACACATGCTGTTATGTGCACGTATTCCTCTTTTATTGACTGATAGTTGGATACTGTTAAATACATTTGTATCGCATTCATTTACTGATTGATATACACTGTTACATGCATGTATGCTGTATTAATTTACTGTTATTTTCACATTTGCTGTTGTATATATATATATATATATATATATATATTGTCATTACAATACAATTTAAATGTATATATATATCGATTATATTATATATATGCATATAAATATATGCATATAAACATTGGTTATTGTTAATTGCAAATATTTTATTATTATTATTATTATGATTAATTTTAGACTACTGAAATAAATTCTTAGATTAAAAAAAAAAACATTGAGCACTAGCAACACGGCTCTGTTTTAAGAAAAAACATTAGATATTAAGCTTAATAGGTTTAATAAATAATATATTATATTAATATTGCGTTCTGTTGCTGAGTTTCAGATGTCCATAGGATTAGTTGGTCCAAATGCCATACTTCTAGTCAAGGAAAAGTTAAGACATTGACAAAGAATTTGTTTTGTAGTAAGAATTTCTCTACAATTGCAGATTGAGGAGGAAGACTTCTTTAAGATCCATTGATGAGTTTCAATTGTATGGCCAAGGCGAACTCTCGAAAATGTTTGGATCTTGATTTTCTTAACATTTGTTGCATATAATGGTGAAATTAATTGAGGGTTAATAGAAGAGTAGTGCTGATGATGGTATTGTAGATTTAACTTTTCCTTCAATGCGTCTTTGAAGATCCAAATTTTCCATGACATTATTCATAATTAAGGGTGCAGTGCCCAGCATACTTCGCCGCTCAATCAGCTTGCTCATTTCCCAATAAACCGATATCACTTGGTATCCAAAGCATTATATTCCGTAATTTGTTGATGGTGCTCCATTTCGAAGTCAAAGGATTTCGTATAGCGTTTCATACCGACAAACTATCAGGAACAATGATGGTTTTGAATTTGTCTTTATGGGAAAGGTTCGCAGCGTAAAGGATAGCTCTAGCTGCGATTGTAAAAGTTGAAGCACTTTCCTGAAATATGTAATTGAGAAGAACCTGTCCTGAATCATCTACCACGGCACAAGCAGGTGGCGGATCGAAAGATTTGGAGCTTTCTGTGTATAAGATTTCCACCGTTACTCTCCAGTACTTGGGTTTTTTCAGCAATTAGATTCTTTAAGACGTAATTTCTGGTGTCTTCTTTCTTGTACATAGATAGTGAAATGTCAAAAGGGTAGTCTTTCATAGCCCATGGACGTTTAAGAACAAAATAACGAGAAATTTTGAAGGGAATGTTCAATTCGTTTGCGACGTACAAGCAATAGTTCTTTGCGGATGGTGACTTTCGAAGTTTCTTGGCAATAATAATCTTTCTCACATCTTCACCGAGAAAAGATTTGTTTAAATTAAGAAGCTCGAGGACGATTTTAGCTTTTAACTCATAAAGTCTATTTTCTAAAGCTGGGAGACCAGTTTCAGTTATAATATTGTTGATTGGCGTCGTCCGAAAAGCACAGCAACTTGCTCTAAAGGCTTGGCGATAGACCGGTTTAAAGGTGTTGATATTAGATTTGCAGCTATTGCCATAAATTATCAAAGCACAGTCAATCTTAAAACAAAGATTTTGGTAAAGTAAGCGATAGTGTTCATGTGCGTATAGCTTTTGCAAGCAACGTATTGTGTGAAATTCATCCTTGTTAGAATGGAATTTTTTAATCGAAGATAGTGTCTTTCCCAACGATATTTGTTTGAAAATGTGAGCCCGAGAATATGGAGCGTCTGCACATTTTGTACTGACAAGTCATTAATATGCCTCAGTCGATTTCCTGCATCCCATATCTTTCTTTCGACAAATGTGCATTTTTTTTGATTTTTGTATAGAAATTGTAGCTCCTGACGAGTTTGCCCATGTGGAGATCTCTCGTCCAATAGATTCGAGGATGTTGATTGCCTTCGTGTCATCTTTTTCTTTTGTAAAAATCTATACATCGGCCGGGTAGAGGCCATGTTCGACCATGAAAAACTGTGGCGGAAAGAGGAGATCCTTGTGGAATGTCACTTATTAGGGGAAAAGAATCAGAGGGATGATTGTTAACTCTAACTTTAAACAGCCGATGCGACATAAATGCTTTGATGAAGTTGAAGAATTTGGGTCCATCATTCTAAGATTTCATGGGGCTTAAAATAACGTGTAGACCATCTTTGGCAAATGCTGTTACATGATTCCGTTCAGAAATTGTTTGGTTGTAAAATGATCAATATGTAAAGGAGCGTCGATGCATTCTCTACCCCGCTTGAAACAAACTTCTTGTTTTGTTGTCATGTTCTTGGACTCACGAAACCAAGATAATCTAGATGCTATGGAGACATTTTTTGACTTTGACCAATCAAAAACACCATATTATACTTGCATCAGACAGAGCACTGATCATTTGGTATGAGATGCGACCTAGTACAGAGAATAAATTATAAAGCATAGAACGAAAGCACTGTAAATTTTTTGTTTAAGATTACTTGTATCGCTATGGCTTGTGTGTTTGATCTTGAATTAGTGTGTTTGTGAGGGATATTGAATTTTATGAAAACACCAACTTCTTGGAATATGAATTTTGATCAGTATTCATTAAGCATCCAGTATATGATTTGGATGGTATAGGATTAAAAGAACTTCTACAATAGGTCTCTTGGAAGGGTATAAAGGTTGGATTAAAGTCACTTATGAGTGTATGGAGTTCATCAAAATTACTAATAACTGCCTCAAAGTTCCATTGTCGAATTTTAAAAACTTTATTTAATTTTACGTTGACATGTCAGCGTCTCCGTCGAAAATGCCGCTATAGGAATTTTGCGTCGGTAATTAGGTGATTGCGTACATTTGAAATGCAACGAGTAGGCGCAAGTGAATAATTTGAAATTGAAGGTTGATTGAAAGATTGGATTCATTACAATTTGTAATTTGTTGAATGGAGTTGAGAGTTGGTGATTCTGAAAAATTTAGTTTATTAGACGTGTTTTTGTTTTAATTTTTTCAATATTTCTTAGCTTTTATTTTGCCAATATTATGTTTGGCGAGTGATGGATCTGGTCTTTCAATATGATTTTTGACTGATAATAGAACAGGTTTGTTATTGGCAGGAGTTGGAGTTAAAGGTTTATTAAGCTCCATTTACGAGTCGATGGCAGCGTAGGTTTTACTTTTGTTAATTCTTTGGACGTCAGTAAGATTTATTTACTTGTGTCACGTTTCGCCCATGCTACAGTAATTTTCTGTTTTGATTTTCAGAATTTCACGAAATTGTACATAACGTGGGCATTGTTTTGTCTAATGCCGAGTACTGATCATTGCAATTTATTCAGAAACTTTCAGCATGTGTATGAAGACCACAGTTAGCACAAAATGGTGCATTATTGCATCTTTTTGCAGCATGATCCAGTCGTTGGCAGCTTTTACATCTCATAAAAACCAAGTAAACATTTATGGCGCCTTATCTGTGTCATGCAGCTGACGCGTAGCGTAAAGATTAATAACAAATGGCAGAAAATTTAACGAGAAAATGGATGAACGGATTAAACATGTCGCAATGGATTTAAGTAATGGTAACTTGATTGTAAAAGGATACATTAGCAGAATATTTGCGGGAGAACAAGTCAGTCAAAAGTAGTCGAAATAGGCGTTGTAGATACAAATATAAGACGAAAGATAAAATTCATAGTGGCATGTACAGACGAATTAAAACGAGCGTACATATTATAATAATAGGAAACGATTTCAAAATTTTACCATTATAATGATAATTATTCAATTGACGTATAAGTGGATTTAGATATGAGGTGATGTCAGCGATAACGTACTATTAGTGCTTACCCCGAATGTCAAATATTCGTTCGTAATATATTCGGCGTCGATTGTCGTGGTTAGACTTTCATGGATTTCGCTGTGTTTTTTTAAAGTATTGTTTCTAAAAAGGCGTAAGGGGTAATTGCTTATTTGAAAATTAGCTTACCCTTTCCGTTTTTGGCTGGCTTTGCTTCACAATTGAGACAGTCTTCAGCATTATTTGCTCACTTTCTTTTTGTTTTTTGCTTAACATATGCGAATCAGCTGCCAAATACGGTCATGTACTGCCTGTGAAATGAAATGAGAACTAATTGCGGTTACGTATTGGGCTTCGTTGTCTGAAGTTGCATTTATAAAAAAAAGCAGTTGCAGTAGCAAAATGAAAACAAAAACATATTGTTCATTCACTTGGTGTTCAAATAGCGCCAAAAATAAAAGAATTAACTACTTTACTAATCAAACTTAAAGTCCGAAGTCATACTTTTAAATATGATCGCATATAAATACTAAACTTGTATGGGTTTGTGTTAGTCTGGACATGTGAGCTATGCCTCATTGGCTTAACCAATACTAATCCCATATCAAAAAAAGAAAAACATTATATAATAAACGAAAACAAAAGAAAACAGAAAATTGCTGAATAAAAAATTTTTTTTTCATTAAGGGTAGGCAATGTATTGTTAAATGTTAGTAAATTATAAATATCTGTATTATACATATCTTATATTATATATAGTAGATATACCTATATATATATGTTTATGCTATTGGAATGTAGAGTTCCACTTTGCACTTGTACGAAATCACATGAACAGTTTGCGGTAACCGATAGCCGTCAAAAGTCATAATTATTATTCGTGTAGGGGAGTGGGTTTTCCGCCGCCATTTATTTAGCAAATGTATAAACTTCACTTACACCGTGATTGCTCATTTCGCGAACTATTTCTTCTTCCGGTACATGTTTTAAACAAGAAGCATAAATTACGCCTTTAACCAAAAAAAAGCAAAAGGAAAAGCCAAACAATCAGAAAATCGCAGACGAAAGGAAAACACATACTATTCAGAACACAAGTCGGCTATGAATGCAAATACATGAATTTTATTTGAATTTGTGTGAACTTCCTCTTCATAGTCAAAATTCAGCGAACTCCACCAAACACTTCCGCGATTAACAGCAACAGAAACTACATTATAGATTTTTTTTTGGTAACAACAACACAGACATTACTGCACAAATCAGCAACATCCGCACACTTGAACATTTATCAACAAATAGAGAAATTTGTGTCGGTTCAGTACAACTTCCATTATTCTGTGGTCGGTATATGGTCGGTTTTAGATTTTATTCGCGGTCAGTCGACCGAAAAGAAAATTCTTATTGAAAGACATTCTTTGCGCCATGACAACATTTTAAATGATTCTCATGTGGGTGATCGCAGACTATAAGAATTTTATCGGAATCTACTTATTCATAGAGGGTCTAATTTTACAGCTGAAATGAATAAAAATAGTGGATTAAAAAATTACCAAAAAGTTTGGGTGTGGCTCTTACTAGCTCAAATGTCGGAGACATTAACAATTAACACTTGCCAATGATATTTACGAAGTGAGTAATCTCTCTGAGGTACACCCGACAGCGGTAATCTTAAGTGTAACAAATAATTTAGCAATCCAAAATGTACTTAGATCTCAAGCGCTAATATGTGAGAATCTAAATAAATTATTTATGAAATGTTTCCCAAAGTATTAAATGCGTGATGGATGAAATACTTCCCGAATCACATTTTATTTTTACTTATATCAATCGCATCACGAGCTAAGGAATAACACTTTAAAAACTTGCGAGCGGTTATAATCGTAGCTACAACTTGTTGGCAACCATACGCGCCACGATCGTGTGTGTTTTCTGTATAACACGTTGACTTAACTTTTGTACCCACTGAATTTTTTTGTAAAATAAGCGTGATATCGTTTTTGCGTTTGGTGCTCCGCGCATTGCGCTGACGTATGGTATCTCTTTTGTTCTTTGTTTGTGCAACGAATTTTGGCTACGGGTTTATAAATTGGTGATTACATCTTGTTGTTGGTTACTCTCTTACGAAAAGTTTATATTTTCCTTTTTCGTAAGTTGCCTCCTTCAAATTTGATACTATCTTTTTCTACATATTTTACTTCTTTTGCGTACTTTTGTTTGCCGTTGCGTTTGTTTATATCTCTATTAATTAATTTTTGTTAGTATTTTGTTAGTATAACACACACACGCACACGCACGCACGCACACACACACACAGTTATCGAATGGAATGCTTACAATACACCATGTCTTGCCAAATCGAGTCTTAGGTCCGATCACTTCATTGCCGATTGGCTTTCTTAATGGTATTGCCGTTCGAAATGTATTAGTATTACCTGCAGAGCTGCTCACGCAGTCTTGAACCGTACGAAAGGGCTACGTTAATCATGTCCGGACCCATGGAATTCGGGACATTGATCTTTATCGGCTTTTTATTTAGACAAAACTGCCATTCTCTGAAATAAGTAAGAATCTTATGGCATAGTCTTGCAAATTTGGAAAGTACGAGATGATACTTGATGAGTGTTGCTTTCTAAGGTTTTCTGTTATGCTTCATACTTGCAAGATAAGAACTTGTAGTGTGACTTGTGGGCTTTCCTCTCTGACTTCACAGAAAGCTCATGCTACTGAATTGGTTGCCCCTCCCCTTAACGTACCTCCAACATCAAAATTTTTTAAAGGCACCCTTCATCCTTTTGAATGATGAAAATCATTAAGATGAGAACAAATTTCGTCTGTTGCTTACATAGCTGATATCGCGGGCAGACACATTAGTTCTCGTTGTTTCACCAATGTCGCATGGTTGATCCCTCCCACTTGATAAATTATCGAAAAATAAAAATAAAAAAGTCTCCCCTCCCTCCTGGGAGACACTGAGTTACAAACTGAGACACACCAAGTTACAAATACAAAAAGAGGGAATTTTTCGATTTTTTATCCTATTCAAAATTCTTCTCCCTTGATTTGCGAAAACACTATTACGAATAATGCGCTTTTAGTGGTTGCCACTCTTCGTACGGCATATATGCATTTCGGTCAAGATTTGCACGTAATATCTTATGCGAAAACATTGAAAGTATAATTGCTACACATACAACCCTGCAGAAAGTCGAATTGTTAATAGCCCATCCTAACAGAAACTGTAAATTTGAGGACCACCCTAACGGACAAAATAACAAACATAGGATTTCATAACGAGTGTCATTTTAACTTATTGTAAATATTTCTCACCGATCTTGCGTCGCACCCTGCTGTAAGCATATCTCACCGGTGTCGTATAATTTAAATTGTATCATTTTAGATAAGTGAGTACACCAGCGTTAAATTCCGTTAAATAAATATTAAATGAAATAAAATTTTGTTCAATAGATTCAAATCCCAAAGAACTAAAAACAAATTTTAAAAACTTATTCAAATTATATAAAACATGTTAAACTTTCCCTTTATATGAGAGGCAGATAGATTAGAGACTTCTTTTAGATAGCGTCTTTTAGTGAGCGTCTGTGGAACAAAAATTTAAAAGCCCTCAATATGTCCCTAGCTAAGCAATGACACGTGCGTAAGTGTTTATAGCGTCCGAGTCTCTTTAAGTGGCACTTAAGTGTAACCCTGTAAATAATACAGTCCGTAGTTCTATATTCAGACAGACAGACAGGATTCTTACTACAACACATTGTTACACAAAATCAAACCCAGGATCTCTTTTTCTCTTCCTTTTTTTTTTATTAAGGGAGTTTTTAACTAGCACTCTCTCAAACCACAATATACCTTTAACAAAACCAGTACTCCACGTTTAAAAACTTTATTATAAAACGTTAAAATAGATTTCTCCTCTGGGAATATAGAAACCCCATTATCATCCTTTTACTATCAATTTTTCGAGGTTATATCAATTATTTTTAATCTCCTTTCAAAAACTAACTTTTTCATTCCTCTGTAAAAGTGCATAAGTAGATAGCTCGTGGAGAACTATAAGAGCATTGCTAAATTGAGTGACTTAGAAAAAATTTTTTAACCAATTTTTACTCATCGGATTAGTTTCGCTCCTTATTTGTTCTCCGTTTCAAAACGCCTTTTTAAAAAGATCAGCTGCAACAAACCTTTTGGCATTTACTTACAATGTTTTGAAGCCATTCTGTAGTGGATCACAAACTAATTTCATAAACACAGATTTTGGCAAAGCTTTTAGCCTTGGTAACTATAAGTTGCATACTTTTAGGTTGTAGTCATTCAGTTTCCCTTCGTACTTATTGAAATGGATAAATTCTTATTTTTACAATAGATGGTTCAGAGTCCTTTTCAAATCAGTAATTTTTTAATGAATATCTCGCGACGTCAGTCAGTCGCTTAGGGTACTATTAATGATCTCCCATCGGTGATTAAATAAACCTAAAAAAAAAAGAACAAATTGTCAGTCTCAACATGACACTCATTTGCCACTGAGTAGTTTCCTTATGCACAAAAGTTGAAAAATGCAGTTTTGTTCATGGATTTAGTGACTTTATTTGACCAAAAGTCACACTCTAATCTGCACATTGATCTTTCCATTAATAAAATTAGGTCAGCGCTTGGATTTATTAAAACTGTGCTCAAAAGAGCTATGGCTATTGACTCCTCTACCTTGTTGGGAGAGATCAACTCTCTTTAATATGAGTGTCTTGCCTAAAACGATGATTTGTAATCAAAATAATTATGTTCACCATTTTTTTCTTATATTCACTACATTCTTAAATTATAAGTACCTACAATGTTTAGCATATATAGGGTCTTTTGCAAAGTAGGTCTTTAGTGTATCTCATGTTTACATTGTATGGTTTCAATAGGTTGATGTAAAACTCTTTTGGGGAATTGTTAATTTTCATAGTGAAGTTTACTCGGTTTTTTGCAATAATATCAATTGTGCAGTTTTCGAAAGTAAACGATTAATCTGTTTAGAATTACTTTGTAAATTTTTTTTATTCTTCTCTGTTTCTATCAGATTTTTAGCTCTTGTTAAAGAAAGTCGATGCCTCGCCTTCCATTTGTTATTGTAATTTATCCAGATTGTAGTTTTTGGTGTTCATCATTATGTTATTTATTTATTTATCCATTTTTTCAATTCAACTACTTACATATCAACTGAGTTAGGCAATTAATTGACAATTAAACAGACAACAATAATGCAACATTCTAACACCACAAACTTAACCAAAACTAATTAAATCTATATCTTTAAACGCATTTTTAATTGGCATAAAATGCCATTAAACAAAATTTAAGCACCATTATGGCTTTTCACACCGAGTTTTGAAACTTCATTAACACTACGCCTACCAAGAGCCCGCTCACCTATTTATTGATTATTATCATCAAGGTGTGACATTGGCAATGAATGAACCCTTAGAAGAGTTGATTTTATACTAATTACAGAGCCAGATATATTGATCAGGTTGTGAACCTTGTTTAAATTATTAAAAACTCTGACCGGGATAAAAAATTCATAATTGCTTTTACATTTATTTAACTTTAACTGCTAAATTCTGGATGATGGCATGGGAGTGTTAATGAAAATTTCACTCAAAAGAGCTATAGAGCCGATAATTTTTATCAAGAATGTGATGCCAAGTATAAGTCGACGTTCCTCAATAATGGGCAATGGTATCTTCATAAGGAGGGTCACGACCGGGTTCCATGGCAAATTCGTTAACGCAAAAAATTATTTTTGCCTTTACTGCATACTCCAATATTGGGCTAACTAACGTCATATACAGTATCTTGGTAATATACGGGATGTTGAATTCACTGGGCCAGCGTTTAACGTGGATCTTGCTTTTTTGATAGTCGGTGAAATGTGTGTGTTAAACACCTAAATCATAAGTCATATCTGCATTCTTCATGTTATATGAATTAACAAAATGTTTTGCTTGATACACTGTCCATCTTGAAAATGTAATTTTCCTGCATTTGTCTATGTTCAATGTTAAGTCACTAACCAAACACCAAGTAACTAAATCATTTAAACTAACTGGAAGGGTTCTAAAACATGGTTCTGTGTGAACAGTCTTCTGTAATTTCAAATCATTTGCATATATACAACGTCCATTTGGGCGCTTCTAGAGCAAGCCGTCCCAATGTGGTTGGTGAAATCTACGAGGTTGTTAACAGTAGATCTACATTAATGATACGCATGGTCAACCGAAGAGACACACGTTTTTATGTCGTGTGCTATATAAGGAATAACAATCTTCTAAAATAATTGCGGCAGTACGCTCAATTTCGGAATACCTCTATAGTTCTTTGCTCTAAAATTTTATTCGTGTTCTTTTAGACATATCGTAGTTTTAATTTTAGTTTCGTTTTTCTAATATCTAAATTTCCTCCATTTGGACTGTTATGGAAGTCTTCTATCAATTTGTATCAGTTTAGTTTATTTGAATGTCTCTGAGGGCCTTTTTATAAAATTATTCTTAATTGGCCGTTATAAACTTTATTTTGTTGAAACATATTGGATTTGCTTCTAAATTCATTTTCTTTATAAATGTAAAGATGATCTTGTCTTTGTTTACTGCTATTGTATATATCTCCTCTTTCTCTAATTTTGATGTCAGCTTCTTCATTATCGAATCCAAATTCAGGGGATTATCGCTGCATCGTATTAAAAAAAGCACATTTTTCTATGTTTATTTACATTTTCTTTTTATTTTTGTGACTTTCGATAATTTCAAATTTAATTTTTTTAAAGTTGTTAAGATCAGAAAAAGATGGGCAATCCCATATGTAAAGTTGATCAGATTTTGATGGGGGTATACAATTCTGATTTGTCAAATCGCTAGCTATTTTATTTTTATATTTATTTACATTATTTTCTTTTAATTTTGCCCGTTTTCTTACAACATGTATTCTTTTAGGTATTAGTTCTTTTAAGGAGTCTGAAATTATTTTTATCCGCGATAATATGTTCGCGTTTTGTATTGCAGAAACCTTTTTTATAAATTATATCGAAGTCATAGCCAGATACGTTTATTCTAATCAAAAGGCAAACGAATAAGACAAAAAAAACAAAAAAAAAAAATATGGCCAATTATTAAAAATGCAGAAATTTTTTATCTAGTACTTATCCCGTTTAAAACTTTGGATTATACTCATATACACTATTTTATAAGATAGGAAAAACAAGTTTCAAATGCAATTTATTTTCAATTTTAAATGTGATTTTCAAATCAAATCATCAGCCCACAGTTTTAAATTCATTTTGTCCGTCTGTAATGGTGTTGTTTCATACATTTCCTGTTGAAATAACACAATCGTTTTTTATTTTGGGTTATAAAACCCAAACGTGTTCACATTTTTCTATAAAGTAATATGGTGACGCGTCTTCTCATTGTGTTCACCACTTGGGACTTCTTACCACAAATCGGAGTAACGCATCATTACGTTCGTCTTCTTCGCTATGTTATCAAATCAATTTTTTCTTCCACACGTTAGGATGCGGTTATATTCAATTCGCCAAAGGTTTGCAATGCCCCGAAACAAGTTTGGAGATCCCACAAGGTATACCCTTCCGTCTGCGTAAGGTGTGTTGGCAACATTCTGTTGCTCGCACAAATGAAGTTGTCGGCTTCAAATTCGGCAGAAACGTTAGAATTTCTTGTACGCAGATTAGCATTGAAAATCGGTCGAATTACTTGTCTAAAGTGCCGCACAAACTTGAAACACCTACACCTTCATTATCTTTATCTCATTGCTCATAAACTATCATACAAATTTCCATACAATTTTCCGTTCATTTTTGTCTTTTCTAGGATAAAGGTGGTGAATATAAAAAATTCGGTCACAGCTGAGTATAATTTTTTTACTTTTTATACTTACCATTGAAATTTGTTTATTTGGGTTTCGTAATTTGGGTGTCGCAAAAACATTCATCTCTTCCATAATAAAAACACAACTATAGCTTTTGTACTTGGTTAATATTCAAAACTATTTTTACTGAAATGCGGTCACCTGTATAACTAAATTTCCATTTAAAATTATTAAGCTCACAAAAGTATGTCATAAAGTCATATATATAAATGAAAATAGTTTATCACCCTGTGATGTTACAGTGTGAAAAGTTTCATTTCATCAAGATTATTGCTTAAAAAGAGTACAAAAGTAGATTCTAATGGAAAAAATTTCGACCACGAAAAAACATAAGCACAAAGTAAGTGATCTTCCGTGTAGCAGTAAACAAAATATTACAAATTTATAAATTACTATCAAAACTGTGTTCGTACTTTATTACTTTACAATTAACTTTAATATAATTTTGCTCTAGCACATACTTATGTAGAATTATATTAATTAGGAGTACGTGTAATGCGACATTGCGGCTTCTTTTTTTTATGTATTATAAAAAAATATCAAGAAATATTTCATTACTTTTCCGATATCGATAAAATATAATTCTATTCACTTTACAAACGTGGAAGTGTGTCTATCATAGTATAATTGCCGTAGTTTGACATGACATGTGTGCCTCTCAAAGCGAAAGAAATTATTTTTGATGGCGAAAGTAAAAACAATAAGTTATCTTCACGTAGTACTGGACTAGTTAGTAACAATTTTGCCTTACCCTAGATTTCAAATACAACGAGTTAATAAGCACAATTCTTTTATATAAGCAATTTGAACGAATGGCTCTTGTCCCTTATCAGCATATTTGTTCTTCAGAAAGATTTGCGGCCGGATATTTCACTTCCCTGCGATTGCAGAAATAAAAACAAGTAAGAAAATTATATTCGAATGTTGCCGAGTCATTACTTTCCATCACCTTTTCCATAAAAAAATACATTACAAAAAATTAAATTTCGATACTCTGTTGCGTGAACTTGACCTATTTTTTCCATTTTCATACGAATACATTACCCATAAATTATTAATAATAGTAATATGGGTTTATATGCCTGCATTCTGCCAATTAGCCATTTTTTTCTCGCTTACTACCTCCTCCATTAATTTGTGCGTACTGTTTTTTATCATCGATATGTACTCACGCTACATAACCCTCCGGGGATAAGCTGGCCTCACCTTTTTTTGGTATGTAAGATTCAATGGACTAAGAGTAACTACCTAGCTATTTACGATGTCCAGCTATGTTCAATTCGGCGTTTCTCTTAAAAGTGTTAACAATTATTTTTACAAAGTGTGGTCTACTGCAGCCATTGAACATGGATACGTCGATTAGAGGATCGCGTGTTTTTATCTGATAGCTTATGGACCAGAATAAACATAGCACATAACAATAAATAATTAATTGAACGTTTACAAATGCATTGAAAGCGTTCAGTATTGACGGTTTTGAAATTCTAACCAACAAATCGTCTTTGAAGTTCAAATTTAGCTTGGCACTTCCGGACATAGTAAAAAACAAACAAGTAAACACATTAGAGTGGGTCGAGAACGACCATTTAATAGCATATTCTGGGCCGTTTAATACGGTTCTTCAATTTATTTTTCTAATAAAATACCAATAATTATACTTAGCTTCTATACAAAGGCTTTAACGTAGCCCGTATATGGAAGGGGCTCCAAAAGATGAACGTGAACATGGTCGGTATTTCGCAAAATGAATCTTCTTGAGCGGTGCTTTTGCGAGATCCTGTGGAGGCTTGTTGAATTCATCTACTATCTTTAGTGTTCGTAATGAAGAAAGTTGGTATGCCTGAGAAAAAAGGAAAAATAAAAGTGATTGGGGAAAGTGACTTTGCTTGTTTTCTTATTTGTTTGTGGAGGTATTGAAAATTTCAGTCGGTATATTGAATGTGGTATTTATTTAAATTGTCAATGTTAGTAAATTGATCCGACTATATTTTGTGCGTTAAAATTAATTTACATTTAAGAGATTTATTGGGTAATGATTTTAAATAGTAAAGCAGATACTTTTTTTGTTTGGAAAATCAATATATGTACAGTTTCGTATGTGTATATAAATACGCACATATACATGCGTATGTGCTTGATGTATCTAGAAGCAATGATATCTTTGATTAAAACTAATAAAGAAAGGATTAATGAATAAATTCTAGGGGATAAATTTTGCACAAAAACGAGAGAGATGTGGCAAGTGATAAGTATGCATATGCATTTTTGTTAATGAATGCGTGTATTTGTAAGAAAAACAAAAACCGTCATTTTTCAAATAGAAAAAGAAAAGATTGTAATAAATCTTTGGTATTTCGTGATGCACGCGAACCTCACAATTTTGGAAACAAATCGCTTTATGATTTTAAACAAGTTGAAAAGTCATTGCTTCCTTTAACAAACAACGCAAAATATCAAATAACAATTACACCAATATGTATGCAAAAACGTGTAGAGCATAGTGGCCTTCGCGATAAAACTTTGTTTTGGCAATTTAATTGAAGAAAAACAAGGGGCATAGAAAAGTGGAGCTTCGAAGAAAATTTTATAGACAATATAAGAAACACATAATATATGTATATATATAAAAATTTTTTTTAAACAAATATATAAAGCAAATGTAAATGCTTTAATGTTAAACTACTCCTAATAATGAACTTTTTTTATTAAAACACAAATCTGAAAATGTATTAAATGAAGTTTAATTACATTTTTTTTTTTAGAAGAAAAAAGATTAAGGGGTCACTGCATCCAACTTCGGAGTTCCCCATTTAATATTGGGGGCCGAAGGAGACTGTAGATAGGCCAAGGTATACAGAGGCCCAGAGTATAAAATAAATATGACGGGTAAATTTTGGAAATATTCGCATACGCAGAAATGAATATAGGAATCCCAAATTTTCAACACCAGCAATCCTTGATCCATTAAGAATGCAAAGCTAGATAATGGGGATAATCTGTTTGCAAATGACAGACCCTATGCTACGCTCTGCTTCTTACAATACCGTGTTTCTACTTGTCAATTTCGCTAAACGGTGTATATATAAATGGCCGAATCACTAATGCCTACTATTGCTCTATTATGCTATCTAATTTTTCAACGCACTTCGACGACTTAGCCGAGAAAATTCCTACCAAGACGAAATTAACATAATGCACCGGTTCACGCATGCATTAGCGCGACGTATTAGATTTGCCAAAAATGGAGAGGAAGAACTTGCTAGAGAAAGTTATTCAACGGAAACCAGTGCTAAGCTAAAAGAAACTGGTGTTGAGAAAAAACGATTGTTTTTTCCAATTTATTTATTTATATTTTTACTTTATATTGTATGACAGGAGAGGATATATTAATCCTTTGTAACCTTAATTTTTTTTTCCAAAAAAATATAAATATTCGGAAAAAAGAATCTTTTTATTTGAAAGAAAAAGAAGCATATAAGAGTTTTAAAAAGAGCTTAGCTTAAATAGAGTTTAACTCGATATATGAAAAAGGCGAAAGAATTGCCAATACATGTGCAATGCGTAAGGCGTAAATGATGTCAAGTTTTGGTTTAGGGATAAAAGCAATCGTGCTAAGCGTAAGTAAAAAACATTTCTTTTTTTGTATATTTTATGAAAGTGAAGCCAAATTACCAATGCAAAATCTGAATGAATTCTATATCTTCTTCATCGAATTCCTTATCTAAATTGAAATAAATAAAACTCGCTAAATTTAGACAGTTTACCTTTTGAACATTTTCCGATGCGAGGGTTTTCAAGAAAAGCATGTCTTTACATAAAAATTATGTGTAATATTTAATGTATTATCACGAGAACGAATAAATGACTGGATTAGCCGAAGCAAAGTAGGCTTACTTTGCGTTGTTATTTCGTTGTCAGTTCGCCCAATTCTGGGCCTGTCTTCGAGTCTCTTGCCAAACTATGCCATTTCTATACCATTTTCACTTTTGAAATTCGCTAACACTCTCGTCCTTTTTTTTTATTAGTAATCCAAAATATTTGCAGGTAACGCTTTTCCAAGTAGCTTATGGTGCGCTAGCATATTCTTGTTGTGCCAGAAAAAAATTTTATGATAAATACTAAATATGCACGAATGTTCATTGACAGAACGGAAAATATGTATCAATCTTCACAGTTATGGAGGTGAATAATAAATTCTTCGACTGAACTTATTTATTGCCGAATTGCAAGTTTATCGATAGACAAGCAGTTAACAGTGGAGAGATGATAGAATAAACGAAGAGTAAAAGGTGTTAAGCGACAGAGAAAGAAACAAGCATCAGTGGTTAAGTGACAATTGGCGGGTAAAGTTGCACGATCAATCCTTAAGTGGAAGTTAGCGGGCAAGGTCTAAAGTCGCACAGTCGTTAAGTGAAGTCAACTAAACAGCACAGTCGTCAAACCTCTTACTTTTATTATTATTATTTCCTTATATTTAATTACTCGTGGATTTGAATTACTTTTTAATAAACAATGTATAACATATTTATCATTAATAAAGTGATATAAAAATTCTTTACATTTGGGGGCTGAACCTAAAGAGAGTAGCCTCAACCAAAAGAAAGCACACTCAACAAAAAGTAAGCTCAACCAATCGAAAGTCGCAAAAAAAGTGGCCGTACCAAATTAAATTAAATTCACCAAAGAAAATTATAAGTGCGGTGTGGAAGGCAAAAGTGATTTAAAAGAAAAAATTGTGAAAACATGACCAAACTCAAAAGCTTTAACTAAAGAAAATTCTAACGAATAGCGCAAACACAGTTGAAAAAATGGCTATGGTAGTAGAAAGTGGATTAAGCGAGCTGGTTAAGTTATTAACATTAAAAAAGGTTGACGAATCTAAAAATGCAAACGCGACACTAAAACGTGCGACAAACAAAATCAAAGTAAAGAAGGGATAAACGTTATTGTAAAAGAAAATAGAAAGAAAAGAAAAAAGTTTTCATAAACGATGTACAAATTTGTTGACTAACAGACACTGGTTCTGATGTTTGTATTATAAAAGAAAGAGTATACAAAAAGAAATTTAAAGATTACGCTTTTACAATCTTAAAAAGCTTTATGGTTTGCAAAGCTTACACATAAATGCGATTGGCAAATTAAAAGTTAAAGTAAGCATAGATAGTGGAAACAAAACATGACTTTGTTATATTTAAAGATGATGAAGCAATTACAGGATGTGATCTCATTAAAAAATTTCTTGTTTTAAATGCAAAACACATAAAATTTAATTATGAACAAGAAAATGATAATTTGTAGTGCAGATGACCTTAATGTATAGATATAAAGAATCTGTCAAAAACATCGTCTCTGATTATTCAAGGAGAGAAAACAGTGAACAGTGTCCAATCAACATGAATATTATATCTGACAATAATTTTAAATATATCTGAATGCATCAGCACGTTTATCAATAAACGAACGAGAAATTGTACAAAATAATTTGCAAATATGACTGCAGGCTGGTGTTATTAGGCATTCAACATCACCATAACACTGACAAGTATAGTCATACTAGTCAAATAAGGTCAGGTGGACACAAATTGTGCCGATATTTGACAGACAAAAGAATCAAATATTCAATTTTGCAGAATTGCAAACTGCGAAAAACGAATTTGAAACCATATGAATTTGGAACAATCTGAACCCAAAAAGAAGTTAAAGAATTTGAATCACAATCACTCGCAAGATGTTCAAAAGGATATGGTTAGATTGCGGTAGTCGAAAATAGAGAAACATCGAGAGGTTCAATAGTGCTACTAAATGAACCAACTTTACGTATATATGATAGAATGCAATGGAGGAACTGTATATAGATGAATCGAATGATGGTTTTGTGGCAAGATTATTACAATCGTTTGAAAGGAGCGCGAAAACAACAACCCAAGAATATGCACTTGATAGTTATATATTGGAAGTTAAAGCAACTTACCATACACTAAAAAAGTTTGGCAACTATTTATTGGGAATTCGCCTTAAATAAGCTACAGAATGCCATGTTTTCAAATGCACAATGGCAAAAGAGGACATTCCACAAGAAATTGAAGGATTTATAATGTAAAGTCAAGACTTTTTATATATTGTCGCAATCTTTTCGGCAGCAAATTACAATACGTTGATTGTCTAAGTCGTTATTCCCTTAACCTGTTACTAATATCTTCAGAAATAACGCCCAAGCTTGTAAAAGTGGGAGAAGATGGTAAAGCTGTTAAACAAATTTTGAAATCAGAGCAATATAACAACTATGTGGAAAAACGAGAATTAATATACAAAGAACTCGCCGGTAGTGATGTTCTATTTGAACCAAAATGTATTGCAAACTGAAATTGTTAGAAACGCGCACAATCAGTGTCATTTTGCGGTGCAAAAACAAAAAAAAAAAAAACATATCACACATAGAAAGGAAGCTAAATTGGAAAGTATTGCGAATTGCATTAAAGATATCAAAAACCAAAAATTCAGAAAAGGGGAAGCCTTTTTAAATAGCATACAAAAAAGTGACACACCGTTACGTACGGTGACAGGGATGCAACCGGTAAAAATTATAAATATATCTTATTAATAGTGGACGTGCTTTCAAAATTCGTCAGGTTATTTTGTTGTAAAATAACAGGCGCAAAATTTACATGTCTGGTCAGATGACTTTGGTTATCTAACAAGAATAATTGCCGATAAAGGTTCTGCATTCATGTCGAAAGAATTTATTAACTTTTGTACAGAAAATAACAGCGAAAATGAAGTGATGGAAGTTTTTTTTCCCATGATGGTTATACTCTTACTAATTGTAGTTACGTTGTTATGTCAAAAACCTGTGAATATACGTATATATAATAATATATTATGCAAATTTAAGTCTTACAAATTTATGTTCACTTCGATAACGTCTAAATGGAAAACTATCGCCCTTTTTTCGTTTCGCAATTTTGTATTTTTTAGTAAAAACAGACAGCAAACCTTACACACAAATTCATATTGAATACGTCATACAACGTTGCGTACACCTGAGCCAGGTTCAGGTTATTTTCAGGTTATTTTTGGTTTAGTTTACTTTAATATTGCGGTCGTACTTTGAAAATTTCGTTTTTCTGGATTAAGACTTTTATTATACGGATCACTTCAGCAGAACTTTTTGAACTGATATACTTGTCTGTTCGTCTGATGTCTGCTTAACCTACAAGTAGCAATTTTTGAAATATTTTGGCGAAATTTGGCACACTGACCTGTTTTGTCTCAAGAATGAGCTTTATTAAATATTTATAAGTTCATTTATTTACTTCAATATTCAAAATTCGTCGACAAAAACGGCTAATAATAACGTTTCAACATACTAAATTGATATGAAAAATTTTGCATGCACCAAAATTTTGAACGTCCTCCTATTCCAGGAAAAGGAAGTATTTGCTTTGCCGCCTCGTTACCCTTTCCAGGAGTAGCTTCCAGGACACCATCGTTTATGTTTCTTTCAAACTATACCGACATAAGTAATTATGTGTTCTTTCTCGCTTTTGAAAATTATTGTTTTTACTCAGCATACTTGAATTCATACTTATATACATATTTTGACATCGGCATGCTTATGCTTACATACTCGGTACGTTTCCTTTTGCACTTGAATTTACGTTGGAACACACTCTTATCTTCATACTTGAACGTGCATGATTATAATTACATTTACATTGAATTTGACCTCATATTTTTACTCACCCATGCATACTCGCCCCAATATGCACATTTTATAATACTCTTGAATTTGTCTTAAGCTTTATTCTAACAATAAAGCAACGCTTGTGCTCTCATTTCGCAATTATTCGTTAAGCTACACATTTTACCACACCTATAGACACCTATATACTTTAAGTTTTACAAAATGTTTCATGGCCTCTCTAAACATTCAAACTTACCTCGCAGCTAAATTAGGTTGTAAGCGTCAAAATTTATATAGTACAATACCTTTTTGATGTATAGATGGGCACACCCATAGCGGTGAAACCTATTTATCAATGTCGTGGCAAGCAGCAGCTATAAAAGCAGCGAACAAACGGCGATCTTTCTTACGTTCTTTAGAAATTAAGTGAAAACTCTTCTTGGATGCTCTTAACATTTTAGGTTGGTAGTCCGCCCGCTGCTTTTGGAAAAGAATCCTTAGTTTGAGAATGCGTGTTTGCAACCTTACTTTATAAACTCTCGGGCCGGAAGGAAACCATAGTTTTCAAAATTCTCGGTAATTAGTAAATTTTGCTTTATCCGTCCGAAAATGGGTCCTTAAGCTAATAGTGTGCGCTTGCATCCTTACCTAATAGACTCTCGGCCCGAAAGGAAAAATCTGTAAATCTTCGGAAATTATTAAATTTAGCTTTGTTCGTCTGCAACGGGGGCGAGCGTGTGCATCATAATATATTATAGATTCTCGGCCCGAAAGGAAACCCTAACCGCATAGAAACCTACCTACCTGCTTGCTGAAGACGATAGTATATAAATTACAGATAAACCGCGATAATTGCTAATCGAGGAATCGCGAATAACCAAATTCCGTTATACGCTAGTCACGTTCCTAGCCTCAATTGTCAACTGTTGTGGCTGCATACCAGCACATGTTTTTCTTCCTTCCACCGTATCAACGTAAATTGATACTTGTGAACTCCCGAGCGAGTATAGTACATCATAATTATCGTAAGCGCTAATCCTGTAAACTCTTTAGTGAGGTCCCGGAAATAATAACACCATAATATGCCACTGTTCAATCCCGTCCACAAATAAAATTACACATTGTAAGTGAATTTTATTAATAAATTTCTTGGAACGAACTACTAAGATATCCTCAGGTGTACTCTAGCTATAAAGAGAGTGACTCATTAGCCGCCGAAAAGTTTTAATTTTTAAATTTTATAACGAAAATTGGTTGATAATACGAGATTAGACGTTATGTATAACAGTTTAAATGAAGGAATTTTTCTAAAGCATTTGAACAAGAAACATTTTTACTATTACATCAGTTCTGATAAGTTCAATTGAAACACCCACACTATAGGATGCATCAACTAACCAATAACATATGATTTGTAAATTTCTAGGAGGAGTTTAATTCAATATAAAATTTGGTGGTTAATACTTTTTTTAGCTTGATGAACTAACTATTAGTAGTTAGCACTGCACTTACTTTGTGTCGCAATGAAAGTTTACGCGATCGCTCTTGATCGATCGTGCCAATTCCTGTCTCAAGTCCTCTGAAGCCGTTAAATTTGGATTTTGTTCTGGATAGTTCGAAGCAAATGTTAAATTACTTTCTTTCACAATAGCTGAAACCTCGTAACCAGCTGAAACTAAAGCCCCCGGCATTATTTGAACTTCTAAGCCTATATCACCGCTCGAATTCGCAATATTAGTACATTTATTCTAAAAAATATGTAATGTAAAATTTTTCAATTGTTGTTAGTAACGATATGCTTGAAATTCAAATTCAGAACTAATTGGTAATTGAACATCGAAATGATATTGAATGAAAAGTTTCATAAACAAAAGGTAGGTTGAGAAGAAACATGTGGTTCTGAACCAAAAGGTTGCGCATTATGGACAGTATAAAAAATGGTTCAACTTACTATTTCAAGCAATATATCTTCTTCATTTTGAGTTCCACGCTCGCATTCCAAGTTGCTATTGCGCTCCATAGCCAACTGATGTTGCAATAATATTTGCTGCATCGCTGATGGATAATATTTGGCCCTAGGTATCATTACAGTTAATGAGCGATCAGATTCTTCACCGTAATGGCTGTCATGCAAACTTTCAGTACCAATTTTGCTTTGAGAATTCTCATTTGGGTCGCTGAAATCATATTTAGATGTTAAATTGGAAAGGTTTTGATCGCTTATAGCAAAGTTTTTGTTGTTGTATGCCGTCATTGCGGACATAATAACACTTGAATCCAATAATACTCGCATGTCTCGATGCTTTTGCTGGTGCAGAAAAGTGCCTGTGGTAGTAAAGTTATTAAGTCTCTTCTCAGTGCGGCCATCAGCTTTTGATTTTAAAAGTTTCTTACTATCAGTCAAACTCCCTCTCTGGAATTTGAAAAAAAAACTTTAATTGTAGATACGACCGAAGCGCCCTGTGAATGAAATGTATTTTTAAACGACTTCAGATATATATCTAAATGAGGGTATTCTAACTGTCTATAGAATGTACATTAGTTTCATTCCGTTCGTAATTACAATCGGAATTTTGTTATGCTCAAAATAAACTTATGTAAAAGAAGGCTGAATTTGTCAGAGGTAATAGGACATGAACATAAATAAATATAAAAGATTACAGGTTAACTGTGGCATTCTAACTTTGTGTTGTAACGCTTCCAGGTTATCTTTTGAGTTGTGAAATGATCGACAAAATTTGTTCATAAAAAATAAAGCGGAGTTATGTATACATTAAAAAATTGGTTGGAGATTTAATAAAAATGTTATCTAATAGTTCAAAACAAAGTCATTTGAGCCTCTATTAGATTTAATGTTAAATTACGCTTGGTTTTCAGAATTGACATTCAGATAGTTGGTAAAATAACCGTCAACTTGCCTTTTTTAAGCCAGCGAAATTCGATTTCGTTTGTGAATAACAAAATTGTCAGATCTTATTGAATTTGCACACCGCTTACGTTTTACATTTTTTCACCAAAAGTTACATTAGTGGTAACTTTTTTCTAATTCTATAGGAAGACATTTCATACCATCCTCTTGTAGAATTTATCGATCATTGGATGCCCGTGCGAAGAATTGTTTCTCTTCTTTGGGGAACAAAGTCTTAAACTGATGTAGACGGCCTTGATTCTCCATTATAATCATCTTATTAGTAATAATAAGTTTTTAATTGGACTATTTCATTAACAACTTTGAATTAATAACGTTTAACGTGTTGTTCGGCTTCAGCTATCTATAGCTGACGTGTTTCTCAGGGCTTCCCAGCGATCCATTCCAAAAAATTTATAAATAGAATAAATAAAAAGGATCTTCGTAGTTAGGATGTTGTTTTGTTGGTTGATGAGAATAACGGCAATGATAAGCATACATTGCTCTTCAAAATGTGCGACTCGCTCGGCAGTTTGTATGTATGTAACTAATACATAATCTGATGTTTAAACAATTTTAGGCACAAAAAAGTGTATTTTATGTACATTCCCAAAATTTGTACGTTTTGTAGTGCAAATCTTGTTTATGTGAACCGTTAGTTTGTTTGTGCTAGACAATGTTGGGTAGAAAATTGCGTATACTTTAATAAGGTTGGGCGAAAAATACTAAGTAAATATATGTACGTAGGAAAGAATTATAAGTGAGCGTAAGAAAGCACATAAAGTTGCTTCCTTACAAATGAAAAACAAAAATATCAGCTTTAAGTGTTTGCCTCTTTATCCCACAAAATCTATTGTCTTTTCATATATAAGACTCAAGATCTTTTTTAAAAGTTGTCTTCATTGTCCTTGCAAGAGGGATATTGTAACACAATCTTTTGTAATTTTGAAACTCACCGAAACATTTGTATTTAATTGGCCATTGATTAAACAACCTACAACGATTAGCCTGAAACCGGTAAAATATTTGCAAATGCAAAAGTGTGCAACACATTCAATATTTATTGAGTGTAATCTCGGCATCCGATCAATCAACAAATTTGTGTTACCTGTGCTAACTGCACATATATGATGTCGACTTCAACTATAGCCATTACCCAGCACAAACAGTTACGATTTAAGCCAATTAAGCACAACTGCAACGCTGTTGGGCGAAAATCGAATGACCTTTAAGCCGTATTTTCCAATATTGTGTGGTTTAAAATTCGAATTGTGGAAATGAAAGTCAAAATGAAAAAAAACTTCATTAAGCGGACACTCTAAGTTAAAACATCCTCCAAAATGGAGGTTAGCCCTGTATCGTTGAAAAATCCCCTGTGTTAAAAAATCCCCACTCAAATAATGTTCCTTGCTAACAGTTTGACCCGGCGGATGTAAGTCATAGTGATAACACCACGATAATCAAAGAAAACTCTTAACATCACCAAGATTTTTCAGCGACTTGGTTCACTTTTGACACGATATTCGCTCGGTTGATAGGTTTTTCTCCGATGTTATGCATTGATTCAGATCTCATCTTCCCTAACAATGCATTTCATGACCGATTGATAGTCAGAAATCATATCATCACACATATTGTAAAAATCGGAAAAATATATTGTGTGTGTGTCGTACGAAACCAAGCGCAGGTGAAACATTAATGACGTTTATGATGTGAGATTTGACAAATATATCTGTCACAGTGCTATTAATTTAGAAAAGAAATATTTCTGCTATTTGATATATATACGCATTTTAAATTGAATATTGGTTTTACTTTTTGGTCATAGTATTTAATCTTGAAAATTTTTGTGTTACATATGTATTTCTTTTAAATTTAAATTTGTTATATTGATGCACATATACACTGCACACAGTTATTTCGCTTTTTCTTCCATGTAGAGCAGGACAACTTTTTGTCGTACCTTGACTATCTTAGTCCACATTACTTACGAAAAAAAAAAGGGTAAGAGAAAGTATTTAATTAGCCACTAATAACTTTATATAACAATATCTGTGAGTTGTCGTATCTTATGTCCGTCTGTTGATTTATCACCCACTTACCACCCGCTCTTCACACCTTCACACACCACCTTCAGGAAAGCATTACGTTTTTACTCTTAGCAGAATATTATAATTTTTCTTATTTTCCAACCATGTTTTATGTGATGTAAACAAAAGCATGTATATATAGAAAGAAAATAAGAAACTTAGCTGTTTAATTACTGTTAAAGATCTATGTTGATTGCTCCCTGCGCCGCTATCTGTTGAATATCTCTATAAGTGTCCGTTTATCCCTTTTCTGAGTATTCCATCATACGTAAATCTCCAAACAATTTTTAAATGCATTGAATATTTCGGAATGCAAGTTTTTTTGGTTGTAGTCTTGTGATTTTTTTTCTTATAACGATAGATTTTATAACTATATTTAGAATAGCGAGTCTTAGATTTAAGATTTATTTTTAGCACTATTTTCTTGTGTTTTTCTATATGTTTAAGTTTTACACATTTGTAATTTTAATTGTTACACATATATTTAGTTTCTTGTCATTTTCTTTTAGTATGTTTTTTATTTGTTTAAGTTTTATATATTTATAATCTAATTCTCTTTTTCTTTATTCTTTTGATTCTCAGCACAGCTAGCAAAACTTTATTAAATAAAAAACTGACCATCAGCTACCTGTTCTGATTTCGATCGTTTTACAATTACCACAAGATTTTTCATACCAAACACTTTGTTTAGGTACTTGTTGAAAAATGGTTCACGACAATCTGGATTGCTTGTGTCGAATTCAACTCGATGTACAATTTGTCTCTCTCTACTTATTCCCCTTCTCTCAGGCGAACCTTATGTTTTCTTGGATCTGTTTTTCGTCTGGCAATGGTTTAGTCAGCATGAATTGTAATAATGCATACAAATTGCATGAAGTAAAACCTACCCTTATTGCGATATTGCGCTATTTAAGGTCATATGTCTATATAATCTTAGACTTATATTCGCTTGTTAATGCTTCAAATGTAAAAGTAGTGAGTAGTGCTTAGTTTAACTTTGTTATTTGTTATTGTTATGGGACATTTACTTCCGCATGCAGGAAACGACGAACATATCAAGTCAACTTTTTCAATTCCCTTCGAACCAGGAACATGTAGTGGTAGGTCCTGATATTCGTCATAAACCCAAACAATTGTAATAACTGGATTTGCTGGCCTGAGACTGCTCATAGACACTTAAAACCGTGGTTGTAAATTATAAAGGTTCAATTAAATACTCAGCATGAAACCTCAAAGTAATAATGGAAAATGGAAACTGCAGGTGAAAAAAGAAGAAAATGATATCATACAGTGCTTGAAAACATACCAAGTCTTGTGCACGATTCTTGATAAATAGCAAACAGCCATTTACTGCATAACAATAATAAGCAGTTTTTTTGACAAGTGTGCAGTGATAGTGGCTGGAATGTTTAAATCGAAGTAAATGCAATAAAAACACAATTAAATAAATTAAACCAGCTGGACGTAATGCAGGAAGCGATGACGAATTATGAAAGGATTTCCAGAAGACAAAAAGAGGTCGAAGCAGTAGAAAACTGAAGTTGCTATTGAAAAAAGGAGTGGATGAGTTCAAATAGAATGTGAAATATTTGAGCGAATGTGCGGTATGAAATGATTGCTTGGTTAGTAGAATTGAGGTTGGTGAAAATCCATTTCAATCTGTGAAAGTAATGGAGAAGGAAGGAAGGTCATTTCGAATTTGACGATGCCTATTTCATTAGAAAGAAAAATGGCGCCAAAACAAATACGATGGTAACAAAATTCACCTCAAAGTTTACGAAACAGAGAGTTATGTTGGAAAAACCGAAAGCATCTCTGTGTAAACGATTTTCTGAATAGGGAGGCAGGAGGGTTATTCAACGACGGCTAGTTCTTGAAAATTGTTGGCTACTGCATTGTTTATGTCACCAACGCAAAAATTTTATTAAGATGAGCGAGTTGTCTTAGCACAAATTGATCAACAGTACTGATGAAGTGGACAAGCTTTTACTTGAGTCAACAAGGGTAAAAACAAAAGTTCAAGGACAGAGTACAGAATCGGGGGCATTCTAAAAGATGGTGAAGAGAAAATGACAATTCCGAAGTCAATTATTCAACCTAATGGTAATTATATTATTTGAATTGATCCATACATTCTATTGCCTTATGAATTATTATTTTAAATCCAGCAAAGTTGCTTTTGATTTTCCGTCTACAAGAAACATGATTTCAGAAGAGTTTTGTGAAATTCTACACGATTTCCGGTTACAAAAAAGTGCGTTGTTGTAGGGATATGATGGATGTTAGAGGAACGATCAATTACTCCGTTTGATGTATGTGAAAGTCCTAGCTTTCTTGAAGCAATAGTAATTACGCTGAATAGTTGCATGTTTTTTGGAAAAGTTGCTATGAAGGAAGTTTATGAACAGTTATTACATAGACAATCTGTACAAAACAAAGTATACTACTAAGGAACGCTGGGAACTCCTAGTCCATATCGTGGGCTGAAGCGTCAAATCTAAAACAACACTGAAAGATAACTATAGCTAATATATAATTAGGGATCTGGACAAAGCAGAAAGATTTAACCAGTACTTTTTAAATTCAATGCAAGATTTATGTAGTCAATTTGATAACAATAAAGGGGACAATGGGCATGCACCCCTATCGGTTGAACGACACCAGAAGTATTTTAGACTGGCATAGCCTAATGCAGCTGCGCTTGGTGGTCTGAGTTTGAACTTGGATACCTGTAAGACATCGGGATTTGATAACATATCACCTCCACTAACTGAACTGCTTTGTACCTGACCCACACCTTTAAAGAAACTATAATCAGGTTTACTTTTTCTGGTACACTTAAAGTGTAGAAAATTATACCGAAACCAAAAGATTCTCATGTAAGTATGATGAAAACTAGTCAGCCAATGTCTATTTTGTCCACAATTGATAAAATATTCGAAAAAATACGGCATACTTAACACGTAACATTCCTGGAAATTGCAAACTTGCCTAAAAATTAACGTGGGAAAGGCTGTGGAACAGTTATCAGCCATTTGTGGGAATGCTGGTTGGATGGTTACTCTAATGTAGGTGGATCATCACATTTTAATTCAAAAGCTCCCTTTTTATGGTTTAAGTGGAATAGGACATGCTCTTTTTAAGACCTATCTGACCAATAGAAAGCAATTCGTTCAAACAAACTCGAGCAAAAGTACCGTGAAAGGTGTCCAGTGCGGAGTAGTGCAGGAAAGCATCTTGGGATTACTATTATACATGATTTACCTGAATGATATAAATAACATTGGATTACGTCGTCAAATATATATGTACGCTGGTGACTTACGTGTCCTCTACCCACATAATCAGGATACTTACTTAGAATGGTTGGCTAATAGTGACTCTAACTTAATTGCAGATTGTGCAAGACTTCATACATCGGTTTTGAACCCAAGCAAAATTAAAATTGCTAGATTAAAACACCAGCAAAAAAGAGAAATTATAATTGCATTATCAAACTAAATGCAAGTATGATTTCAGAAGTAGCTGCAGGAAAATATTCGAGAGAGCATCTGTGGAATATTTGTCTTGGTAAAAGCACATTCATTAGCTTAAAACGAAAGTATATTCAATTAGAGGCGTAATGTTTAAACTAAGACATAAACTGAATGAGAGGACAAAACTCTTGATATTTCAGTCATTGTTTCGAAGTAGAATAAGTTATTTATTTATTGTTTATGCCTATAAGAGGAATCATGACTTGAAATTCCCTCAAGTTGTGCAAAGCAAGGTACTGCAAAATATATTTCGAGTGTCAATGGCGTTTTCAACAGTGTTGCTATATAAGGATCTGGCTCAAACAATTCCACCCAAATATGGCCAAACTTGTACAAACTTGTACATAATGTAGCATCGCACACAATTGAATTACAACAATATCAACACCATTTGAACACCAGACATAGATCTGAAATACGGGTATCAGGATGTCGCTTAGAAATTACGAAACGGAGAACTGATGATAAATACGGTTTGCAATACAATAGCTTTCCAATATTCCTTAAAACTCGCAATCCATATCAAATTTTAAAAGACGATTAAAGCAGTACTTATTGCAAATTTAAACTTCTCTAACGTTCCAAATTCAACTTCTTTCAGTCAATACTATGATTTTCATAAAATCAATATTTCAATGCTAAAATCACATCTTTCACATATTAAGCTTAATATCTCAGCTGGAAGTATTGATAACTTACTGTGATTGTTCAACAATATATTAAAGTTAACTATTTCTGCCTTCGCTCCGATCAAGAAACCACTCCCGTGGTTTAATAAGACAATTAGATATTACAAGAATAAGAAACACAAGCTTTTCAAAAATTTTTCGAAAAGTAGCTCTTCTTTCGACTATTTCGTTTGCTCAGCAGCAAGGCATAGATTTAATTCTCTCAACCACCAATATTATTGCAGATACCTTCAGTTCATTAAATCCTCTCTGTTTGCTAATCCTGAATACTTTTTTAAGTTTTTAACTCCAAAAGAAAAATCTGAATACTTCTGACAAAACTTTTCGACTGCTAATTCGATTTATCAGCAAACTACTCATATCCGATAACTAATTCGGTTTCAATTCCTAATTTGGTCATTTCTGAAAATGACGTTTTTGGAGGGTTGAGTCCTCTAAAATACAGTTGTGCGCCTGGACCTGATGGAATTCCATCATGTGTACTTAAATCATGCGCTTCAGAGCTATGTGGTGTTATTTCAAATATTTTCAATCAGTCCTTGAATTTAGGTGTTTCCCTTTGTGTTGGAAGAGTAGTCTCCTTATTCCTATTCATAAAAGTGGAAGTAGACAACTCGTTGAGAACAACAGAGTCATTGCTAAGTTGAGTGTCTTACCTACACTGTTCGAGCGAATTGTTACTCAGCATTTGGCCCTTACCATCAAATTGTATATTTCTCCATTTTAACATGGCTTTCGAAAAGGAAGATCTACTGTCTTTTAGAGTTTACTTGTCATGTTTTCAAGGCTTTTTCTAGTGTCTCTCGCAATGATGTCATATACACTGATTTTAGTAAAGCGATTGATTTGGTTAACCCTAAACTGCTTATCTATAAACTGCAGGTCTTCCTATTTAGTGAAATGGATAAGCTCTTATCTGCACAACATATTATTTGGGGTCTTGTTTAACTTCATTGCCTCGGATGAATTTCCCGTGACGCCTGGCGTACCTCAAAGTAGCCCCTTAGGACCCATTTTATATAATTTATAGATTAATGACCTGCCCTGGGTGATTAAATCCAGCCAGATCTTAATGTGTGCTGATGATGTGAAACTGTTTTCTTCCTTTTAAATAGAATCACAATCACATCATTTCAAATTGACTTAAATGATTTGATTGCATGATGCTTGTTTAATTTTATGGAATTAAATCTAAATGAATGTAAAAAGCTTTCTTTCTCAAGAAGGAAATGATTCATTACTCAGTATTTCATTGAATCGCAAAAGTTGGAGGGCGTCGATTCGTTCGCAGATTTAGGCATTCTATTTGATCAAAGGTAACGTTTTAGCTTGCATATTGAACTCTCGTTAAGCGCAACTAGGTCTGCGCTTGGTTTTATAAAGAGGTGGTCTAAAGAGCTTGATGATCCGTACATTACGAAAACGCTGTACATGTGTTTGATTAGACCAATAGTTAAGTAAGCCTCTGCTGTGCGGTCTCCTTTCTATAGATGGTATATAGAATCAATTAAATCTGTTCAAAAGCAATTGTTGCTGTTTGTCCTAAGGAATTTGGGTTGGGATCCGATTGCCTCTCTTCCCCCCTATGAAAATAAGTTGCTTCTGTTATCCTTACCGTCTCTTGAGAAACGTAGATTTATTCTTGGCGCTTTCTTCTTAATCAAAGTAGTAAATGGTACTATAGACTCGCCCACATTACTTGGTGAGTTAAGCTTTAACGTCCCTAACCGCTTCTCTAGGTATTTTATCTTTATTAAGCTTAGTCAATGTAAACACCATAATGAGTTGTTTAGCCCGCTCAGACTTGTTTGCTGGAAACTAAATGATGTCTATCACTTGTTCTCAATATCGGATTTCTTAAAGGCTACGAAAGCAACTTTCCTTAATACGCGCGATCTACTTATGTCGTACTTAAACTAACTTGCTTTCGTAATATCTCACTTTTTTTTCGAAAATTATATGGTGGTGTTGAGGTGTCAGTTGCCAACCTTATGCATGTTTGCAATGGTTTAGGGGTTCTTCACTTGCAACCTTGATTTGTTCTTGTGCCGGGTGTGCTTCTGTGCTTGCTGTGTACGTGCTTTTTTTTCTTGTTTTCCCTTTTTATATTATTGTATTGTATTATATTATTTATACATGAATTATGATTTATTATTATTTAGTTACTTTGTTTTTGTTTTGTCTTTTTTCATAGCTTCCTTTTTATTGTATACTAGTTTTTAAAACAATTAGTATAAGATTTACTCTTAAGTTGTACTTGAATTCGACTGCTAATTTTGTTTAGTTGAATTTCATGAATAAGTAGGTAAAATAAAATAAAAAAAATACTTCTAACGTTATATTTATTATATAAGTGGAATCAATTAAGTTTGTAGAAATTTTAATGACGTGGATATTTGTTTGCCAGATAGCCTCACAAAGGGCCATACGGGGCTGAAGCACAATAATGTATGTATAAATATAATATTGTAAATTTTGCAAAAATAAAAAAAAGTCTTAGTGACTTTTTGGTAATTCTATTATAAATAACGGTAATAGCGCTGTAAATTAGCACACTGTGATTGTCTACTCTTTCATTCTCATGATTTGTATGTGCAAAAATTCGGTTAAACTGTTACACTGTATCAAAAGTTTACGGAGCAAAAGCATATAAATTTCAGTGTTTTTAAGTGGATATGCTCAATGATACACGCATAAGTGTGTATGTACGAACAGTAAGTAAGTAGAAAATATTACTTGTTTTCCTTTCATCCTTTATGTGGGATTGAAGAATTCAAAATTTTTATTTACCCCACCAACTGCTTCAATAAATTTCAATGAAAATACGCTATGAAATAATGAAAAATTCCGCAATAAAATAAATCATATATAACGTGAAAAGTTGTAGAAATATGTCAAATATGTGTATGCACATGCTGCAGCTGCAAACGAAAACGCCAATTTGTGTTTCGTAAGTCCGATTGTAAACAAGAGCAAATCGTAAAGGCCTCTGTTTGGTCGCTCGATAGACATTCTTCACAAAGCACTGAATACGCAAACATCGACGACTGCTGCAACCAAGTCTACACAAAATTGTAGGTTGTGCTAGGTTATCGACCACAAATTATTCTTTTGTAACCTTAGGTACCTCTTTGGTCGTTGTTTTAGTGGCGAACCACGATACGCAGTTAGGGCGCTTGTTGGCTCTGGATAAAAACAATTTTTCTTTTTCAAAACTTTCAAACTAATTTATCACCTGTAAAGTCATTAAAACTTAAATATAAGGGCTTAATGAGAACACAGTCGCACATTAAACGCGTACATATGCCAATAAAAAATCTTACTGCACAACTTCTCTACATACAAGCTGACTCGGTTAAGAGTCGTGCATTGGTTGACTTTCCCTCAGCTTCTGGTCCCTAGGTAAAGCATCCCCAGTAGGTTTGCTGCTAAGAGTTGACATGTTTCCACAAATAATTGTTAAAGGGATTAGAAAGGATTCATAATCCTCCGTCTTGGCTCAAAACAGTTTTTGAATGGATAACAACAGCCAAGATTGATAGTTATGGACCTTCATAATACGTGTCATCATTTTTGAATTCTATTGCGCTCAATATCCAACTAATCTGTTTTTTGGTAACAGAAAATTTTTCGAGTTGCCTTCTAATATTTTACATAATCATGATCTCAAGCGTGCCTATGATACAGTTATTGTCACATGTGGAGCCTTAAACCAGATAGTTAAGTAAAGCGCTAATTCAAATTTTATTGCAAGTGCTTATTGTTATTTCCGCCACATTCGGTATGTAAACACCAATGTACTTCTACTAAATTGCGTGTAGTTTTTAACGCCTCTGGTCCAATCTTGCCGACAGTCATAACTGCCCTCGTTTCAACAAGGCGTCACTTTCAACATTTCAACGCCAATATGGAATACCTAAGAAAATTATGTTCGATCGTGACCGAATATTTTATACCCATCATCGTTATCCTACAAAAAACAGAAAAAGGAAAAAAACTAAATGTTCGTGCTCTCTAATAGGGTGTGAGCGTGGTTGTTTTTTCCATTTTCAAAGTGAAAGTTTTGTCGTATAGGCGTGTGGGCGTTGTAGGCGCATACTTGGAAAAGTTTAAGCCACCTCCAAATTCTTTTGCAAATTTGTAGGTGATATCTTCATTTTCGCTAACGGGAGAATGTTTACCAAAAATACTACACAGTTGGTCAGGCAAACATGCAAACATACGAAGGGTGTTTGCAAGAATTCATATACTTTTTGCAGTTTTTGAAGGTCGTGTGTGCACCTTACAAAAGTATTGAAAAAAAAATTTTTTTTGACACACTATAATACTGGGTGGGAGTTGTAAATTTTTTCCATTTTTGTGCAGTTTCCACATTGTTGCTCATAGAATATGCGTTAAAATTTTTGTACATTCTATTATAGTTTATGAGTAACGAGCAGAAAACTTTTTATTCCTTTTGAAAAACAGAGATTTAGTATCAGTTTAAGTGGTGTTATGGGCGTGTCTTTCGACTGATTTAACACATTTCCGACACCAACACGCGTGCAAGAACTTCCAATGTTCCTCCTAAATTTGAATTCGCAAAGCTACGGACAGACGAACGTGCTTAAATCGATTTAAAATCGATCTCTGATGCGTCCCTCTGGATGTTGCAAACGTTTTGATATGAATATGCTCTCGTCTCCCGATGATGGGTTTAAAAAATTAGAATATATCATCCACAAGCGCGATTCCGACGAATCATTTGTCACGACAGCACCCGAAATGAATTCATATGCCTTAATAACTAGGAGTTTAACATACACTTACGCCATAAATTGCGTACCCTATTTAGCAATCAGGACATCGCAAACATTCCCAAAAGGAAATGAAAGGCAATACCCCAAGACACTTAATGTTATAATGTCTCATATGTACATTGACTCTATTCCGAAAAGTGATCAGGATCAGTAGTGCTATGAAACCCCTACGAGATATTAATTATGTCTTACAATCGGCTGTGTTTCCATCAATAAAATAGACTGTTTGTGGTACAGACCAATTGTAAAATACCCCGCATGACCATTTACTTGGGGAAGACCTTGTAGAATTATCAGCTAATACAAAAGCGAAAACACTAGGTCTCAACTAGAACGCCGCTCACTACTATTTCTATACAACACCGTTTGTTATTCCAAATAGAAACGCTATCACAAACAGGCCAGCTTTCTCAGAACTAGCCAAAATTTTTCATCCAACAGGATGGCTAGCTCCAAACACGACAATGGCAGCAATCATTATATAGAAAATATGTTCAGGTAATACTATAATAATAATTAGGACGAGGCAGTAAGTCCACTAAGACGATTTGTGCGGGTTTATTTATGATTATTCTTATAGTGAGATCATAAAGGTCGCCAGGTATGTTAGTTATCACCTGCGCTTTAGGCTGCAGGTACGTGATTTTTATGATGCATCAAAGAAAGCATAGACACCTAGTCTTCATATACGATCGGAAGACGAGTTCGGAGACGTATGTACCCATTTATTATTCACCGACACAATACTAGCCCCAATTAAATTTATATTATAACCCCGCAAGACGGAACTCATGGCAAAATTAATCGCCCTTTTAAGATCACAGTTAAATCTGCGTACCCCCCACGATTATGGATAGATTCAATAACCGTACTCTCTTGGCTGCAGAAGCCCCTATTATTTGCTTTCTACGATATCTCTTTTATGATGCTTTCCACCAGATCTGAATTTTGAGTACAAAAACTAAAAAATGGTTATCTCGCATTGTAATACATGTGTGTTACGTAAGAAGACAAGAAGTCGAGAAATTATGGCAGCTTTACCGTCCAAAACGGTATCGCTATCTCGTTCGTTCACCAATACAGGGTTGAGTTTGTTAGTCCGCTTGACATAAAATTATATATAGGACTGCGCTACGGGATCGCAAAATGTGCCGATATTTGTGTGGATGGCCACAACGGGGATTAATTCCGAAGCCTCCTTTTTTTCTCTATTCGGACAACGGTACCACCTTTGCTGGGACATTCATTTTATCAAAAGGAGACGTAAAGCATTTATTAAGCAATGTCGCATCTCAAGTATTCTAGTTTGCCTTTTCACTAATCGAGAGCTCCTTTTAGAGATGGTTTATGAGCAACTACGGTACAAAGTGCTAAAACCTCTCTGAGGAAAATATATCTCGCTCAAAAATTCAGACTTGAAGAATTTTCAGCAATGTTACCTAGGAGAGAAGCATGTTTGAATTCTAAACCTATGCTCTGTGAGTGGCGATTCTGCCGATGTTATCCCACTACCCGCGGAACGCTGGGCATATCCAATCCACGATTCAGTTACGCCAATGGATGGCCTCACACCTAATAGAAATATCGAAGTGGGAGATGTGGTCGTAGTTAGAAACACCATTCTACCAACTTATTGGCAGTTGCATCACCTATTGCGAACTTATCATGATGGTCACGACGATAAATTTTGTGTTGCAGACGAATCACGAAATTAGTTTCGTTACCGACGTCAAATGTCATTTCACATTGATCATGTTTTTCTTCTTAATAGATGCGCCAAGGAAACGAGCTTACTGTGCCAAATGAATGTTGTCATACATTATTATTCTGCCACCATAGAAGAAGGTTGATACCGTGCATCAAACATATAATAATAATAACAATACTAACAATCCAAGGTTATGTAAGCTATATCGACTTTCTCATCGGCGAAATTTAGAAGTGGTACAAGAAAAAAGAAACTGCAATTTTCAATAAGACTTCGGCAAAAAGCATCACACAATGCTCTGTCGTTTTCGGGCTCAACATTACCGACATCATCATGCTCATCATCATCATCAATACGTTTCACAACGGTATTACCAGCGCCAACAACAACCACATCACAATATCGGCATCAGCAACTTCCGTCATCTGCTACGCAAAAATTTTACTTCTGAGCTACTCGCTTTGATTTGTTGTGTACGCGTTTTTCAAATTAAAAATACTAAAGGTTGAATTATACTTATTTTTCGACTTGTGTATTTAATTTCTTCACGTGAACAAATATAAGGAACAATAAAATTGAATAATTCATGAAAACAAATTTATCTTGATTAAAGAAAATAATATATTTATTTTGGCTATCTAGAATATATAACTTGAAAAGTTAATTGAAAACAAGAATATAAATATATTATTAAGGAAATTTTTTTAAATTACAAACACTAACATGAGTATTAATTCGGGGTTGTACTCACAAATCAAAACCAATATTTCTATTACTTTTACATCTTATACCCATGAAGGTTGCAACAAGTGGTGATTGCGGTAGAAAGCCAAAACTCAACAACATGCTCTTGTTAAAAGATTAAAGTGGAAATCTAAGCCAATGGTTCTACCTAGAAAAAATAATTTGCACGAAGCGCTTTCCTGTATGCAATTAACATTCCACAACAGGCGTAACCCGTTATATAATGGTAGTCATAATGAGCTGAAAATATTGCACACGCGTTGTGGTCGTCTTTTTATTGTCATGATTATAAATCTTGTAAATGTTTATATTGTTATAATTCGTAATGAAACCTAAATAAAAATAAAATAATTGGGATTAGTTGATATATCCATCGAATTATTGTCGCACTGTTTATTTATTTATTTATTTCCTTACTTATACATGAAATTCAACTAAGCCAAATTAACAGTCGAATTCAAGTAAATCTTAATAGCAAATCTAATTATTTTAAAAACTAGTATACAATATATAGGACTGTGTGAAAAAAGAATAATAAAAACAAAGTAACTGAACCCCTAAACCATTGCAAACATGCATAAGGTTGGCAACTGACACCTCAACACCACCATATAATTTTCGAAAAAAAAGTGAGATATTACGAAAGCAAGTTAGTTTAGGTACGACATAAGTAGATCGCGCGTATTAAGGAAAGTTGCTTTCGTAGCCTTTAAGAAATCCGATATTGAGAACAAGTGATAGACATCATTTAGTTTCCAGCAAACAAGTCTGAGCGGGCTAAACAACTCATTATGGTGTTTACATTGACTAAGCTTAATAAAGATAAAATACCTAGAGAAGCGGTTAGGGACGTTAAAGCTTAACTCACCAAGTAATGTGTGCGAGTCTATAGTACCATTTATTACTTTGATTAAGAAGAAAGCGCCAAGAATAAATCTACGTTTCTCAAGAGACGGTAAGGATAACAGAAGCAACTTATTTTCATAGGGGGGAAGAGAGGCAATCGGATCCCAACCCAAATTCCTTAGGGCAAACAGCAAGAATTGCTTTTGGACAGATTTAATTGATTCTATATACCATCTATAGAAAGGAGACCGCACAGCAGAGGCTTACTTAACTATTGGTCTAATCAAACTCATGTACAGCGTTTTCGTAATGTACGGATCATCAAGCTCTTTAGACCACCTCTTTATAAAACCAAGACACTCAACTTGGCAATGACTCTGTTGTTCTCAACGAGTTGTCTACTTCCACTTTTATGAATAGGAATAAGGAGACTACTCTTCCAACACAAAGGGAAACACCTAAATTCAAGGACTGATTGAAAATATTTGAAATAACACCACATAGCTCTGAAGCGCATGTTTAAGTACACATTTAAAAAAATGATTAGGATTAGCAAACAGTGAGGATTTTATAAACTGAAGATATCTGCAATAGTATTGGTGATTGAGGAATTTAAATCTATGCCTTGCAGCTGAATAAGCGAAATAGTCGCAAGCAAAACCATTTTTCGAAAAACTTTTGAAAAGCTTGTTTTTCTATTCTTGTAATATTTAATGTCCTATTGTACCACGTGACACATCTGCTTCGAGGTCCGGACTGCTTAATCAGAAAGGATGCAGAAATAGCTAGATTTAATATATTGTCGAACGATGACAGTAAGCTTTCAATACTTTTAGCTGAGAAATCAAGCATAATACATGACAGATGAGATTTTAGCAGTAAAATATTGATTTTATGGAAATCATAATATTTATTTGAAATAGTTGAATTCGGAACGTTAGAGAAGTTCAACGAACCATCATACTTGTAATGAAAAGAAATGCACATTGCAGGATGATAAGAATCCTCAGGTAAATTAAAGGTAGACATCGATTTACACTAATGTCAGGAAAATTGGCAAAGCAAAGATCAAGCAGTCTACCAATGCAATTAGGGGTACGGTTGTGTTGAACTTGATTTTGATGAAATAATTCATTAAAGAACACAACAGTTCCAGCAGATGTTGAAATAGGAATCAAACAGCCGGAACTATCACTGTAACACCAAGTAACTTGAGGGAAAGTGAAGTCACCCAACGCAATGACTCTATCAGTAGGTTTAGATTGCTTGGCCACTTCACAAATGAGGGCAGCCTATTTCTTATATATGGAGATATCCGAATTTGGAGGAATATAGGAGCAGGTTACATATAATTGTTTATTAGGAAATTTCGCTCGAATGGCGATAAATTCAACGTCGGGCGTAGTGGGAAATTCAATTGAATGGGACGGGACTGCCGCAGATATAGTAATTAAAACCACCATTGCGATACAATCGATCATTTCTGAAAACTTCAAACCAATTATGAAAAAGTTCCGAGGAATATAGATCAGGCTTTAACCAAGTTTCAGTGAAGGCCAAATAGGAACACTCCGTGCTCACTGAATTTAGGAAAGTAGAACGAATTTTTGAATTTAGGCCCCTAGCATTTTAGTAAATGAGAGTTAATCAATCTGGAGAAACATTTAGTTTTTTGAGTGAGAAAAGGCTGCTGCAATAATATTACGGGGTCGATCACGAGGGATAAATTAAGAACCCAACTGGCCACAATGGTTTATTTAACAAAATGTCCATGTTTTCAGTCGGAACTAGCACTTTAAAGACGAGATTGCTCTAGATTGAGATGGTGCCTATTTAAAAATGCTGGACTTTCGCCGCCACATAATTTTTATGTTATCCACAGAGTTCTAGGAGAAACTGCCGTCAAGCAAATGTCATCTCTACTAGAAACGGGAGGGATCATAGGTGGGGAGTTCTGAGTTGAGAAGGGGTAACCACACTTGCAGAAGCAGCTTGTGCGAGTTGCCCAGAATGGTGACCATCGGTCACGCTCAAACAGTGAGAGGGGAGGTGGATTTATTATTTTTTTTATTAGTTTTACGCGATGACGCCTGAGTAGAGTGAGTGACGCCACTGGGAGGACATACCCTTGCCACGTCAGCATAGCTAAAACTGGAAGGACTTCTCGGCTTATTTGTAACTGTTTTATTATGTACAGATTAAACAATAGGAGAAACGATAACGCTCATTGTAGACATTACGGAAACGCTCATCTGAATCAACGAATCAGAATTGGAAGAACTCGGAGGTGACGTACCACGCAACGCTACGAGTTGTAACTTTACCAGCTGGGGAAGAAGATGAGTGGTCAATATAACGACACTCACCAAACGTAGTCTTAATTTTTTCAAACTTATCACAAAAGCAGCCAAGATTTTTGCTCAAAACTGAAAAACTATTTGCCGTCTTCGTGAAAATTTATAGAAATCAATGTCCTGCTTCCTACAGTCAGGACTTGACCATCCATGGCTACATCTGCAGCACGGCCGTTAATACCAGCACACTTTGCATGGTAAAAACGTTCGCAGAGCCAGCACGAGATGAATCATTCAGATTCTGGGCCTGTATTTACACGACATGGTGTAGATAAACAATCCATGTCCAGTGAAGCACGGCAAAAGGAGATTATGAAGAAAAAAAGAACAAAAAAATAAAAGGTTCCACGACACAAAAGTCATCAACAAATTAAACCAAACTTCTCACTTTCGTTGACGATATAAATGTAGAGCGAAAGCAATACAAACAGTAAACACAGATTAACAGAAAGAAGAGAGACTTTTACCAAGAGCTGTGATTGTCGAATGCACAAAACTAAATTGAATTTCCCGTAAAAGATTAATATATTTCATCTAAATTAATTATTATTATTATTATTATTATTATTATTATTATAATTATAGACTAATGAAATAAATTCTTAGACTAAACAAAAAGACATTGAGCACTAGCAACACAGGCTATCGGATCTAATTTATAAAATTGCGTTAGATATTGAGTCTAGTAGTTTTAATAAAGTAATATATTGAATTATTATTCTGATCTAAAGGTGATTTTAGAGTTTTACTATTAGTCGCTCCAAATGCAATACTTTTAGCCAAGGAAAAGATAAGGCAGTCACAGAGAATGTGTGTATAGTAAGAATTTGTCCACAACTGCAGATTGGGGAGAAAGACTTTTTTAAGATCCATTGGTGAGTTGCAATTGTATGACCAAGGCGAATTCTCAAAAATGTTTGGGTCTTGATTTTCTCGACATTTGTTGGATATAAAGATGGTATTAATTGAGGGTTAATAGAAGAGTAATGTTGATGATGGTATTGTAGATTTCCTTCTGTAATTTTCTGTTTAACTTTTGCTCCAATGCATGTTTTGAAGATCCAACCTTTCCATGACATCATCAATAATTAGAGGTGCAGAAGCAGCATACTTCGTCGCTCGATCAGCCTGCTCATTGTCCAGCATACCGATATGACTAGGCACCCATAACATTTTAATATTTCCGCCGTGTGATGTAATTATATTCCATAATTTTCTGATGGTGCTCCATCTCGAAGTCGAAGGATTCCAAATAGCTTGTAATACAGACAAACTGTCAGTAACAATGACGGTCTTGAGTTTGTTTTTATGGGCAAGGTTCGTAGCGTGAAGAATAGCTCTGGCTTCGGCTGTAAAAGTTGAAGTACTTTCGTGAAATATGTAATTGAGAAGAAACTGTCCTGAAGCATCTGCCATGGCACAAGCAGGAGGCAGACTTGAAGATTTTGAGCCGTCTGTGTATAAGATTCCAACCGGTACTCTCCAGTACTGGGGTCTTTTCAGCTATTAGATTTCTGAAGACGTAATTTGGAGTATCTTCTTTCTTGTGCACAGACAGCGCGATATCAAAGGAACAGTCTTTCAAAATCCATGGAGGCTTAACACCAAAATAGCGGAAAATTTTTAAGGGAACGTCCAATTCCTTTGCGACGAACAAACAATAGTCAATTGCAGACGGTGACTTTGGAATTTTCTTCGCAGTAAAAATTTTCTCACGTGATCACCGAGAATAGATTTGTTTGAATTAAGAAACTTGGGAACAATTTTACCTTTTAACTCATAAAGTCTATTTTCTAAAGTTACGAGACCAGTTTCAATTATAATATTATTTATGGGCGTCGTCCGAAAAGCATAGCAACTAGCTCTGAGGGCTTGGTGATAAACCGGTTTAAGGACGTTGATATTAGATTTGCAGCTATTGCCATAAATTATCAAAGCGTAGTCAATCTTGCTTAAAACAAGTATTTTGGTAAGGTAGGCAATGTGCGCGTGGCTTTTCTAAACAATGTACTGTATGAAATTCACCCATGTTGAAATAGAATTTTTTAACTGAAGACAGTGTCTTTTCCAACGATAACTGTTGGAAAACGTGAGCCCGAGAATATGGAGTGTCTGCACGTTTAGTACTGTTAAGTCGTTAATATGCATCAGTAGATTTCCTGCATCACACATCTGTTTTCGACAAATGTGCATTTTTTTCGATTTTTGTATGGAGATTTCAGCTCCTGACGAGTTTGCCCATGTGGAGATCTCTCGTCCAATAGATTCGAAGATATTGATTGATTGCCTTTGTGTCATCTTTTTCTTTTGTAAAAATGTATACATCGTCCGCGTAGAGACAGTGTTCGTTGCTTTGTACACGGCAAAGAATTTTGCTAATTTCGTTGAAAGGGATCTGGAACAGCGCGACAGAAACAGGAGATCCTTGCGGAATGCCATTCATTAGCGGAAAGGAATCAAAGAGATGATTGTTAATTCTAACTTTAAACTGCCGATGCGACATGAATGATTTGATGTAGTTGAAGAGTTTGGGTCCAACATACCATGATTTCAAGAGTCTTAAAATAACATGAAGACCGACTCTGTCAAATGCTTTTTCGAAATCAATTGAGAGAATTGTTACATGATTCCGTTCGGAAATTGCTTTCCTCGCAAAATAATCAACATGTAAAAGAGCGTCAATGCACCCTCTACCCCCCTTGAAACCACCTTGTGATTTGGTTCTTAGACTCAAGAAACCAGGATAATCTAGATGCCATAATCCTCTCTAACACTTTTGAGAGACAAGATAAAAGAGAGATTGGGTGATAATCCGATGCGGTGGAGACATTTTTTGGCTTTGGAATTGGAACAACTGCTGCCAGTTTCCACGTGTAGGGTATATGGCCAGTCAAAAATACCGTATTATATAGCTTCAGTAATTTCTTTTTACTTGAATTAGAAAGAGCACTGATCATATAAATTAAATTACACACTTTGTTCTTTTAAAGATTTTTATACTTTAGACTCGAATAAAGCAAAAAAACAAAGAGGTACACTAAGGGAAAAAATAAGACCCGACTACAACGTGCGCGCAGAGTTTCCAAACGATATTATTTTCTTTTTTTCGATCAGCACTTGCAGGTCTCGTGCGTATTCTTCTCTGGTTTTTTGTAGACTAATTTGGCTTGTATCGGTTTAGATTCATAGCCATATCTTGTAGGTGCTTTAGGCTCATGGTGTGAAGGGTTTTAATCACTGCAAAATAGAGTGTCTAGCCGCCATCGCTTACTACTAGCCATCGAATAATCCATGCAGACGTTGCTCATAATTTACGTGACAACTGAATGCAAGAAACTTCCCTAGCCAATAACCCCATAGATTTAATGTGCAAAAACAAAATGTAACTAAACTAAATCACATTTTGTCGTGTTAACGTAAGCAAAATACAAAGATTTTTTTATGAATTTTAACTATTAAAATTTTAGTAACTAAGACGAAAAATTTGTGAATAAAGATACAGATGTTATAAATACTACTTGCGGGGAAAACGTATCATTATTTTATAGTGACTGTTGTAAATATGAAAATATTGCAGCACCAGTCTTAGCGCTCCGACGCTCACTTGGAATACCCTATTGTCAAATTTCACTACAGGTTTTTGTTGTTATCAAGGTATATTTTTAAATAATTTGATTATTTCTCAAGCTGGAAATAAATTTGGATTGAATTTGCAGGTTAAGGACCATTTGTTCTTTGCTAAGTTTTATCATTATTTACTCATTTTGTTCTACCTTGCTTGAGTTGTTGCTATGCCGGTGTCTAAACATATCTGTTACTAGTTTGCTTTTGTTTAAAGGTTACTAAGCATATCGCAACTTTTTCAGTTACATTGCTTTAATCGTGCAACTTTTGTGTGCTATTTTAAGATACCACTAAATATTTGGTTAACCTTTTTTTGCTTCTTTTTCTTTTTAAAATATTTTTTTTTTGCCTTCCTCCAGTACCCAAGGTTTATATACACTCTGCCGTGTCAAAACTGGATCAAAATGTGATCGTTTCACTACTTGCTGGGTTTGCGAACGACACCACGACACGAAATGTGCTGTAATAAAGTATTTTTAGGAAATCAGTAAAGAAGTCATGGCATTGTCTGCAAAATTTAAAAAAAATGAAAACTACTTTTGATGAGTCTCACTACTTAGAGCACTCAACATCTTGTCGAACTTGTAAAACACCAACTTGTCTCGCACCTTGGGGTCTCTCACCTCCGGCTTCACATAAGGCTCTTACATCTGCCAATGTTGTTTGCTATATTCCCGTACCGTCAGTGAAAGGATTTGTGCATCTCTCATTGCCATATACAATAGACGTGTTCACTCCGGTAACCACTCTTACCTTCAGAAAATATTAACATTTCTCTAATCATAATCTTGGTCGATAGTACTAAGCAGAAGAGCAGCCGCCACACAAATCGTATCATTGCCAGCTGATGCGGCAAGAGCATCTCCTCTTAGTGGTCGCATTCTTTCCAAATCTCAAAAAAACATAAACAGAAACAATAGGTTGTCGTCTCTCACTAGATTTTCCGATGCGCCTATAGAGTGCCAAGTTGCACTATTTGCACCCTCTTTTTTCACCCAACTCGAAATTCACAATTCGCAATTCCTAATGCTTTTACTACCAATGATGCTGTCAATTTAAATCGTGTTACCATTTTGGATTGGCTCAAGAAACAAATTTACTCATCCGGATAGGCCCGGAAATACTAATTCTACATTCCGTCAACCCCAAAACTAAGTGCTTCTTCAGTCCCAATAACTATCATTTACCTAAATGTTAGGAGCCCAAACTCTGTAATTCTTTCTACTGACCTAAATTCCGTGAGTATATAGTATTTCTGTCTTTTATTAAAGCCTGGCCCCTAGTTTGCATTCGGCAAGACTTTCTCCTAATACTTTCCAAAGATCAAATAGATCGTGGTGGTGGTGATGTTTTAATTGCGACGTCGGTTCCCTTTGCCTCCTACTCATTTGACTTTCCTACTGCTCCTGACGTCGAGTTAATTGCCACTCGAGTGAAAATCGGCAATCAGTGTTTTATGTAAATTGTTCCTATATTCTTGCAAACACGGATATTTCTACTTATAGGAAACAAAACTTACTGATATGTTCATAGAGTTGAGTGACTTTAGTTTAACGCAAGTCATTTGGTTGTAATTCTTTGTGATAATTCTTCAGTCCCCACTTCGACATCTGATAAAGCTATTGTGCTTCTTAATGAATTATTTGATTGAAACCTACTTCAATACAATCGTACTCCTAATTGCAATGGCAGACATGTACATCTTTGTTTTGTCCATTTCCTGAAAACAGCCAAAAAATGCTGTTCATTTATTAGTTTACCTAAGGATTCGTAGCATTTAGCAATTTGTACATCCGTTCATTACCAGCAGGATATCGCATGGGATTTCTCTAACATGCCAAATCCAACTGCTTCAATTATACGATATAATTTTATTATGCCAATATTTTACTGGTTGAAACTCATCTCTTACACATCACGCTCAATTTGCCTCTTGAGAATATGGAAACCTTAATGTCCTCAGTATATGATGCATAAAATCTAGTTATTTCTCCATCCGTTTTGGTAAGACAATCCCTCCTTTGAAGTGGTTGCCCACAGTGGTTCAACAATAAAATTAAATACTTTAAAAATAGGAAACGCAAACTTTTCAAAAAATATATGATAAATGGTTCTGGGCACGACTATTTCGCCTACTTTACTGGAGGTCATAGATTTAATTACCTCAACCGACAACGTTACCGAAGATGCTTTCAGATAATAAAATCCCTGCCTTTTATTAATCCTAAATTATTTTATAAATTTATTAGTCCCAAAAGAATCTTCATATACAAGGTTTGTTTGTTATGTTTTCAAGATTTTCTCTTTGGACGCTCTCGCATGGACGTCGTACACAGAGATTAAAAGAATAAAGCTTTTGATCTAATTAACCATAGACTATTAATGTCCAAATTCCAGGCATCTGGCTTTTCCAAACGCTTATTGAAAAAGACAAGATTTTATTTTCATAACAGACCACTTAGACTCTCGAGCAGTAAACGCACTTGTTAGTTAAATTTGTAAAAACAGTTTATTGTTTTCTCTTTTTTCCTTTTTTGATCGCTTCGCAACACTCCTCATGTTGCTTTGGTTTATAATATTATAATAATGAAAACAAAAGTGTGCGCAAAGTATAATCTGCGCCGACGAGATGAAGTTTATCGCTTCAATCAAAGCTTCAAAATTCTTTTGGTATTAAAAATCTAGTTACCAAAAAAAAAATAGCAAGAACTTTCTTGTACAAAAAACCATAATTATCGTAAAATACAGTGCAACTGCCTTGAAATAGACGCTGTTAAACCCATTCAAGAAGATCAAGCATTCATGGGAGTAGAGATAATAAAGTATTTAAAGCTATTGTCAACAACAGGCGGGGTTGTAGACGAACTCATTTCGCTATACTTCGAAAGCAAGGCGCCAACTTTAGGAGAATATTATTTTTATCGTTTATTTTAAAACCGTGTAGTGTGTTTCCATAATCTACACCACAATGTAAAAACTTTATTTCACACTGCTATTCGCTGGTATTAGAACTGCAACGTCACATAGTTACACTATTTCTGTTTGATGAAACGGTATTTGATGTAATGACATCAATAGCTATTGGAGAATGAAGCATTCTGTAGCAGTAAATCTATCATGCTTAAAATATCCAGTTTTTAGTATAATTGTTAGCATTCGAATCAGCAATCGATATATTAAGCTGAATAAAAGGTAAATTTGTCGCAGTTCATAAGCAGCCATTAGAACCATCAATTATAACCATTTTCATATATCTTAAATAGCTGATATCTGCATTAGCCATGTTATTGCTTTTCACCCTAATTTTGCTATTGTCGTTCGGAACCAAACTTGTTGGTTACCAATCCGAAAGCTTGGTGTGTTCCATGTCCAAAGTTTTCATTCTATTTAATTCAAGCATTTGTCCTTTCGTTTTCTGCTCAATATTGTTATGGTTTCGGACTCAGTAAAGCTAGGTAGTTTCGCAATAATACGTAGGTTTCATTTGTTATCTAACACTCACTCCACAGACGTTTAGACTCCAAAAATAACCGCGCAGAAATCTTTACGCACACAGACGGGCAGTCAAAATTTTTTCCGTTAATCTCTTTCTTCGCTAAATTTTTGCCAATTGTTGTTAACCTTTTCGACAGTCGCCAGCTACATGAGACAGGTCACGCACTAATTTTCATGAAAACTCAACCATTAAATATTGCATTTTCGTAACAATATTATAAGAAAACTTTTAGAGTTGGTAAGTAATGTTATAATAATACTCGGAATAATAAAAAAAGTATGTATTAACTGACGCTATATAAATAAGAGAATACAAAAAATCACCATACTGTGCTGAAGGTTGTGTAATGTTGAATTTGTGGTGACGTCGCGGTTGGGATTTACTTATACGTTCTATTCTTTTCTCCTTGCAAATCATCAAAAAACTTTACTTGGTTGCATGCAGTTTTCTTATGATGCTACGCACACGCTAAATAAGTCTATCAATGATGAATCAAATTTGTTGTTATTTTATTGTTCACTTTTACAATCCTCGCGCTTCGAGCGCAATAAACTACAAAACTTCTTTTTTAAATTTAATTCATTTTAATTGTTAGAAACTTTACGCTGCCTTTTCCGCAAATGCATTCAAAAATGTTTTTGATTATTTTGCAAATTAGTGTGAACGCAATTTATAGGTGAAGGTCGATCTGTTGAATGAACCTTTTGTTTTCTCCTTTTTTTTTTTTTTTCTTTCTTTGTAAAGAGTACGAATAACCATCACTATTTTTACTAATCCACGAAATGATAGCGACAACAACCACATTACTTCGCAACCACATATATTCTTTCATTCGACAGGCAAAATGTTTTGTACTTATATTACGAGCATTAAAGATATTCATAAACTCTAAATTTTTTGCAAACCATCTGAGGTTTAATGAAACCTTTAGGTATAGAATTTTATAGAATCTCAAGATTTTAAAAATAACGCTTAATATTTTCCCTACTTTCTTTCTCTAAGAGACATTGCCGATAAAAACCAGGGCTAAGGGCGAATCTCTTTGGCTAACCAAAGAAATCAAAGAAAAACTCATCCATCACCAATTCCATTACGAGCGCCGAAACTCGCCCATGCTGCTGCTGAAAGCGTGAAAGTAGTGCGACGATGTAAATGCTTGACTGGCGCTTTAGTAAACAACGTTTTGATGTGATGTGATATCGAGTATCTAAAGTTTAGTGAAAGTTTTAAATTCTGCTGCAAAATGTACACGATCTCTGTTACGTATCAATAGATTCGGGCACCTTTCCGGATCAAATGGCGTAAGAGGACCAGGTTTGACGTGATTTAATTGCAGTACTTTTAATTTTCCCGCCAATTGTGTAATGGAGTGTCTAATAAGACTGACCGCTTTGCTTTCGAAAGACCAATTAGAAAGTTCAATCTCTTTGGGCAATTAGACGAATCGCTTCTTAGAAAATCTGTGGACCATTTTACAAAATATTCGCCATTCGATAAAATATCCTCAGAATTATAAATGGTGGGAACGTAATGCCATGCCATTTTATAGGTAAACAATTAAATTCAATAATGTTAAAATTAAATGATTTTTCTCAAAACCATGTTAAAACGATCATCGTATCTGACCGGCAATGAATATTACGTTCAGTAAATCAATAACGCTGTTTAGGAGTTCCGATAATGGTAAAGCTGCGGATAACTCGAGAACCTGGCGAGAACCTTCAACGGTGCTATTCTCATCTCCGACTATAATAGGCAAGTTCTGATAATACTGTCCACATCCAATAGAGCCTAGGTGCATGCACTATATGCTGGCATCACAAAAGGCATAATTAATTGCACGTGTTACCTTTGACAACGGCGAGAAATGGAAATATATAAATCTGGATACCACAGAAAAATTTAAATTAAACCTAACCATGCCGAATGCAATGATTGGAGTAAGCTCCCATCCTACTGCGCACCGTTAACAACAAAGCTTGCATAAACATTGTCATTTCATAATAATTGGGCCTGTTAATGATTGAGCGGGTAACCCTAACTTATTAAGATAATGTCGACACTCCTAGAAAAAGAAGACTTGAAGTTAGCGGCATTTTAGACAAGAAGGCAAATTAATGAATCGCAATTGTTTTGGAACAATAAATTAGTGGAAAGAAATTAGAATTTGGTCGAAAAATTTGGATCGCCTCGTCAAACATTACTTTCCTTTTTTTTCATTGTATCAATGAAATTTTCAGTCGAAGAGCAAACAATAAGATCTATACAAAAAGTATATCGGACATGAATTAAGTCAAAATAAATTGGTGTTTTCTTATATATATATATAAGAAATAAAAAAAATAGAAACTCATAGCGTAAGTAAATATACAAATAGAAAATCAAGTTGTTCGTCGACCGAGTGGTTGATAAAAACAAGATGAAGTAGACGATACAGAGCGCTTTGATATTGCATTTACCCTAGGCCAAAAAGAAAGAAGTGAAATGATTGATTTTAAGATCACAAACAAAACCCAAATTCTTGATTACATTTTTATTTTACAAAAATTTATTTATTTGTTTATTTATAAATGAAATTCAGCTAAAATAAATTAACAGCCCAATTCAATTGACTCTTACGAGTAAATCTTATACTAATTATTATTAAAAACTAATATAATTTATGTAACGAGAAGCACAGAAAAAAAAATAATTTAATAATAATTCATCTTTATATAAATAAGAAAGAAATAAAGCATGCACACAACTACCACAGAGGTACATCCACAACCAGTACAGAAACAAGTTGCAAGTGGACCGCTAAGCCAATGCAAACATGCAAAAGTTTGGCAAACGATAACAGTAAAGAACAACAGTTAATTTTCAAGTTATAATAAGATGTTAAGATTACAAGTTAGTTTAAATACAACATAGGTACATCGCGCGTATTAAGCGTAGTTTCTTTGATAGACTTTAAAGAATCCGGCATTGAGATTAAATGATAGTATCACTTAGGCTTTTGCAAGCAACTCTAAACGGATTAAACAGATCGTAATTACATTTGCATTGACTAAGCTTAATGAAAATTAAGTGTCTAGAGAACCGACAAGAGACATTAAAGCTTATCACAACAAGAATGTGGGCGAATCGATAGTGCCATTAATTATATTAATTAGGAAGGAAATACCAAGAATAGATTTATGTTTCTCAAATTGCGGCAAGAATTACAAAAACATTTTTGTAAGGCGGAAGAGAGACAAGCAGGTCCCAACCCAAATTTCTAAAAGCAAACAGCGAGAATTGCTTTTAGACGGATTTAATTGAATCTACATAACACTTATACGAAGGAGACCTCACACCAGAGGCATACTCAAATGCCACCCCGTCTTCCACCTCGCGTGAATCGACGAATCAATCACTATTGAAGAAAGAAAGCTGATACGACTGCAATTCCAAAGGGAACGAAAAAACAGTTCAATATCGTCGGTGTACATTAAGATCTGGCTGAATGTAATCACTGAGTGAAGATCGTTGATCTATAAATTAAATGAAAGAGTTCCTACGTGGCTGCCTCGAAGGACACCAGACGTTACGGGAAAATCATCCGAGATGATGAACTTAAACAGAACCCTGAACGATCTGTTCTGCAGATAAGAACTTATTCATTTCACTAAGTACGAAGGGAAGCCAGAGGCCTGGAGTCTGAAGATCAACAAATTATGGCTAACTAAGCCAAAAGCTTTACCAACACCAGTATATATGACATCCGCGCGAGAACCATTAGAGAACGCCTTGAAAACATGACAAGTAAACACTAAGACATTCTTAACAATTGGTCTTCCTTTCAGGAAGTCATGCTGGAATGGAGAAATGTAAGATATGATAGCAAATGTATAACAAAATAAATTCAATGTCAGGAAGAGTAGAAAATTCAAATGAATAGGACGGCATATGGTAATTAAAACACCACCACCAGTGCGATCGAATCGCTTCTTTTTGAAAACCTGCAGTTTCATCATGAAATTCTAAGATGAAGTTTGAGCAACTGTTCACAATCTGATTGTGAAACATTATGTAAAACAGCTTAAGCGTTTGAACACCATTTTCGAATTATTACACCACCTTATAGTAATAAGGATGTAACTTCGTATTTAATTCATTAATCACCTGAAGTGTCGTCAGCGACTAAGTCATTATCGTATGTGTCTCGTCCCACAACAATCGAAAGTTGTACCATAGCACGAAATGCTGAAAAGACTGCCAGCTTAATTTCATGCGTGACGGTATTCAATTTGTAAGTTTTGATGTACGGATGTGGTTTGTTTCTCCAAAGAATATATTGCAGACAGTCGCCTGGATAAGAAACTTTTATGCCGGTCCATATCCCCGTTCAAAACTACTTTCAAGAAACAAAAAATAGAAGTTTATTAAATAGCTTTGATTGAAATCAAGGAACGGAAATAAGTATGCCATTTAATCAAAAACCTAATCAATGTTTTGCTGGACCGTCTGAAATAGCTGCCGATTTCGTTACTATCTAGATTACGCACACAATGATGGCGTAGGTAATAGGTACTGTCTTTTGCTGGAGATATGACTAGATGTGTTTTAAATCAATACAAACTTTTATGAACGCTATAAGTTGAGTTTTGATGTTTGGATGATTTAGTATAGGTCTTCAGCTTCTTTTCGAAACCTTTGCAACAATGAGCGCTCATAAGAATTTCGCAGGACATCACTTTCTTTTATTTGCGCCAGGTAGTATATGTACTTGAATCAACGAATTACTGTTTGCTCCTCACAAATGATGTCTTTCCTGGTCGCAGGGCGCGATTCATTAAAATTATGTTGAACTTCTCAAAAAGATTTATCTAGCATATCAAAATAGGGTTTTTCAGTAGGTCTGATAGGTCCTAGTAACCATGAATTTGAAGAAGGAAAGTCGCTGGCAGAAACTACTTATCCCAGTGAGATTTTTTGGAAAGTAGGTAAGTTTTTGGTCAAGAGACTTTGGTCAACATACATCAAATCGAAGAATAGGGATGCACAAATCAAAATGTCTATACGGGCTGGTTTGTGAAATAAGGCACATTTTTCGTTGTATTCCTACTGATTTTGTTAAAACTGATACTAAGCTGATAACCTGTAAAGAGACATGGACAAATTTGTCAGCAATAAAACCACCATCTCTTGTCCCAAAAATAGTTACAGATGATTTCTTATATGCTAATGGAAATTGATTTCATAAACGAGTTGTAGTGAAATTCGGTTGTGATGCTGAATCTAGTGACAGAAGTGTAGATTACGAAGCTGTAGAGCTGTGTTGTAGACGTACGACAAATTAGAGCAGACTCGACGATAATACAACAACAACATATATTAAATTTAAAAATATTTTTTTTGACAATTTTAATTGGCAAGCGAATCTAAATTAATTATCATTTAAAAATAAAGTATTGAATTCTGTTTACACCACTGTAAGGCGCCCCCTACCGGCAATGTTAATGTTGTAGTAAATTGAATGCGACATGTTTAGCCAATTCGTTATGTGTGTGTCGTATTTTGTGTTCGAGAATGGCGCGAAGCGAAACTATGGGATCCTTGGCTTACCTTAGATGTGCCGAAACCTTCACCTCTTCGTGGTGCTCCTCTTAAAACATGGACTGCTGCATTATGACCCTCTTATTCGAGAGTCGCACAGTCAATGGCAAAGAAAGGTTTAAGGCTTACTATCTATAACCTGGCAATAGGTTTTTCTCTTTGGAAGCGGAATCGGAAGGTGCTTCTTTTCTAAATTGACAAGGAGCATTTCTTTCCCTATTTGGTTCTCTGGTGGAGATCATCTAGTGATAATGCCCAGCGATATCATGTGGGCTGAGGCACAGCTGGGCGTGTGTGCTGTGCCATGACAACCTTGGAAGCATTTATTTCCTTTAGAAATGATAGTGAAGGATCGGCCGTGCGGGACGTGTGGATAGTCCAAAGGCAAGTGCTATATGCGTACAGTATTAGATCACCCAAGGCTGTATAGTTTGGTGTAAGTTCTTGCTTGAACAATAAACGAGAAGTTAAAGGGTGTCCACGCGGGTAAGGTTGTCCAAAGTAGAATTGCTCTGGCAGGAAGATGCACACTACCCATCGGAATGCTGGACGAATGCCTTCTTGCCTGACTGC
>CCAG010011201.1:0-22805 GCA_001077435.1 Glossina morsitans morsitans | reverse complement strand
CAAATTTAAACAAATTTTAATACAAGAAAATTATATTCGCCCATATTTCTCTTTCGTTCCATAAGATTTTATTTCACTTATATATCTCACTACTAAGTCAAATTGCCATTATTTTAAGTGCAAATAGAATACATAAAAAAAAATAGTGGATTTGAATTTGAATAGTGTGGGCTTTGTTTGCATTTTGTTCTTGTGCTATTTTATTGTGGTTCGTTTTGTTTATTGAAAAGGAAAAACTTTGCTGAACTCCTGTGTGCCTACTGCGTAGTGACTGTCGCTTTTGGTTTCGCCAATTACTGGTTTTAAGCAATTTTTCTCAAGGATTCCAAAGATAGTCCAGAATTTTGGGATGATCATAGCATCATATACCTGGTCACATCATATATCAGCTGGTACATGTGAACTTATGTATTTTCTGCATTTACTCTAATTTGTGTTTTATTTGGGAATTTCTCTGATTTTCTTTGCAAGGTTTGGAACGCTGAATATATTTGTATGAGGATTGGAACATGGTCAGAAGAAAGATCAAATAACGACCCACAGAAGGCCTATACTTTGCCCTTTTCTAACACTTTCGGTTTGTAGCGAAAGCAATCAAGTGTACGATATTATTTAAAACGCTGGCTCAAATTGTTGGTCGACCAAGCTTGTTTTCGTTCTGTCTATGTATAGTTGCCTTATTCCGGGGGAGATAAGTCTTGAACATCAGTATGTGTGTTTGGCTTTACAATCCCCTGCCGATATAAAGAGCGCACCCGAAGTTGAAAAGTATTCGTGAAATTGCTCTCTTGTGATGAAAAAACATGGAGGCTAGAAAAATGTGGAAATTGTTATTGTTGAATAAACTTCTTTGTCCATTATTGTTCTGTGGGTCATGTATTAAAATGGGTTTCCGAAATGAGCAACATACACATATTTGTGCTTTTAGTTCGTCATATCTAGTTTATGTTGACCATTTTTAACGAATTCATTTTGTACTCATGAGCGTTTCGATGTGGTGATGTTGATTTTTAAACATCGTCTAGAATCGCGCTTGGCATACTTACTATCTAACCTTGTATTCCAGCTATGAATGACTGCATATTTTGTATAAGCGATGCAATTGAGCTTCTTTGATTGTATCGACGGATTGGCCTTCACAGCTTGGACATATGCAATTGATTGAGAAGAATTTGTTTAGATAGCCGTTTCCTGGTTGAAGGACTCTTATGCGCAGCTAGAACTACTGTGGAGATCACCGCATGTAATATGCATGCGGAGCAATTTACAATATCTTTCCTGTGGCCAAATTTTTGTCAGTTTGTACACTGTGGAGGGCTTCTACGCTTTGCAGTCTCTGCATCGTAATTTTTCGATGCTTTAAAAATCGTAGATTTTATTTTGAATGAATTTTTCCTTTTTTAACGAAATTGTTTCTGAAGAGGGACATATAGTACGGATTTTAATGCTTCTTTATTCCCTCCGTTGGAACGTAACTATATTCCTTTGATTTGATATATGCTCTTTTACAATAATTGGTGGTAATTTACGTTCCTTGATCGGGCGTATAATGTCACTTTCAAACACTTCAGCATCTTCCGCCAACAAGGAAAATTTATTACATAAGCTCTTGTGAGTTTTTCAATGTTTGGTTTAGATTTGGTCATTCTAGCAATATATTTTCAGCGCTGGTTTGTGGGCTTAACTTTCCTTTAATGAAACCTGAGCACACGGAATAATAGTATGCGAACAAGATAATATGGATAATAAAATAAAAAATTATGAATTGCTTTGTGTTTCATAAGAGCTGGCAGGAAGTCATGCATCACAAGCTGTTTCAAACCGGCCAGACGATTGACTTTGTTCTCTACTATCAACGATTCAGGTTACTAGGCCGCGCAGTTATGGTCAACCGTCTAGAATTGATCAATAGAAATGGCGTTGGCGTTTGCGTCGCCAAAGCAGGATCGTTAATGATTTGACAGAAATTGAGGAAATTTGGATGGGAAGTATCGACGCATCTACAGTACTTATGCCCCGTCCGCCACGCATTTGAGATAAAACTTCCAGCATTAGTCAATCGGAAATGCTTCGCGGTTCGTCACGACGATGCAGGAATTCAGTGCCGAATTTTCTTAACGGTGTGGAGTTGACTAAAAAAAAGGAGTGCGAAAATCAAATTATTTCGGTTTATTTCCAAGAAGTTCTGATCTTAGAGTATAGATTTTATCGATGAAATTCGGCCATATTTGGTTTAATAAATTTTATTTAAAATGTAAAAAAACGTCTGAGGTTTTATACATATACACCTACTTATGTATGTATGTACCATATTTTTTCTTTCCACCCCATATGAAGGCTTATATTATACTGTAAACAGAAACGTTTAATATCAGCTCGAATGGCTAAAATGGTACAACATTTTCTTACGTAATTATTATAACCAACAGTTCACATAATAACATATGATAAACGTAATAAATTGGACCGCATAAAATAAATATTTCAGGCACAGAAGCTATGTGCAGTTGCATCTCATGTGTAGTATAAATATAGCAAATGAATAAATTATGTTAAGATAAGTTAAGAAGAATTGCCAGCAATAAAAATCATTTACTTTGAATTCATATTTACATATAAATGTACGTTATATACGTATGAAGATATAGTCATTACTGTAAGCGTTTTCCGCTGTTACTATTTAACACACTTATTGAAATCATCACAATTCAAAAGTAAGAAATTAAAAATTAATCTACAGCAATATCTTAGATACACTTATAAAAATGTATTTGAGCAATCTTCCGTCTTGTTGTAGTACTCGGTTATTGGAAAACTCAGTGTATAGATCGTTCACACGAAACGTGTGTCAATCCATCTGTTCTTCAATGCATTTTCTCTTTTTCTACTGCCGTTCGCTTCAGCCTTTGAGTTGCCTCCTCGCCATTTGGGCTGAACTACACCTGTGTAGCCATTCTCATGAAAAGCGCCAAATACATTGGTATAGTAGAAAAAAGTTCAAACTATGAAAAAGCTTTAAAATTATTGTCTAACGGAACGGTAAATGCGTTCCTAATGGTGATTTCTAAGAAAAGGCGTTTTACACACACCCGACACACCTTTAATATGAAGGGTCGCCAGCAATTTCCACAAAAATGGGTACCAATTGGAAGTTTAATTGTCGAAATATGATATGATGTTAATTCCTTATACTCTGCAAGTTGGACTTAGTATAGTGTACCTGACTTTTCTTGGTTACTTTTTTACAATAAAGTGGAATACATGCGCAAAAAATAGGTTGGAGGAAAATATTCATTATATACGGAATACGCAATTTATACATACAAGCTCTTACTTATTCATTTTACAAAATCCTTTTCAGATGTCCTTTGTTTATACTTTTAATACGTAAATGGATTTCCTTTCCATCTCTGTTTTACGATTACAACTTTATGGATTTTTATCGTCTGTAAAATTTCCATACAATCTCTGCTCCCAATAAAGAAAAACATTGACAACGCAAGGCAACTCGGTACAAAATCAATTGCGTATGCATGAGTGTTTAAGAGCGTTATTGGTTTTGCGTAGTAATACTTGAGTGCATTAGTTCAACGAAAGAAGTGAAAGAATAAGTGGTTCCTTAAATGGAAGGCCTTTTTAAAAGTCGTAACATAAAATGAAGGAATAAACTAACCTGACCTCACGGGAGGAAATATTCTAACGGGAAGGCTTACACGAATGCATATATTACGAGAAGATATCAGGCTAATTCTGGGTAAGTAAATATGTACGCAAGCGAAGTGTTTACACGTCTAGGGACGTAGCTTCCTAGTAATCTCGAGACAATTTCACAACTTACTTTTGCTTTCTTAGGCTTTCCTGATAACTCTTATGTTAAGATCTAAAAAGATGTTAAAATGTTAAAATAATTATTTTTTTTCGAACAATCGTACTATAAATCAGAAAGCTTATATAGAGTAGGGTGCAAGAAATCGACCCATGTTACTACCATTAACAAATTTTCGTCATAAAACATTAGTAATTACCTTCTTCTCTGATCTAGCGATTTACATTTCCTAAGCATCCTTATATGGTGTGGTAACCAAAACGTAGAACTGCCCCAGAAAAAATCGTGATCTCAAGGTTGAACACAGTATATGTAAACAGACGGTAGACGGACAGCCACATAAACGCACAGACAAGCTCAGCAGAATCATTTTCTGAATCGATATAATAAAAGTTATGTGTATCTTCAGCCCTTCTGGGTCTTAGATATGACCACATAATATAATAATGCACCCTGCACCATAAGTAGTGAGAAACATAAAAAAAGATCCGGATTTTTGAGGACAAATAAGAACTACCTGTTTGCCACCCATCGCATTTAAATCCGTTCGTGATGCAGAAATACTCACACGAGTGTGAGAAAGGCATTTAGCTAACATGGGCGGCAAGATTGTATTTTTACGATGTTGATCTTCAAGAAATTCATATACCAAATCGAAATTTGTCTGGTTGATCCTTACAGTTTCTAGAAATTTTCCACGGTCGCGTAGATACATTCCTTCAAGCAATGTTGTATAATGTTGTGCCGGCGTCACAATTTTGAAAAAATAGAAAAATATATTTTCATTTTTGTTAATATTTTATTTCACTACTCAATTAAAGTGGTTTTAAATTTACTTTCTTACTGCTGCTCTTCGTGTACTGGTTTTATATTATATATGCATGTATTGTTTGGCTACGCAAGCCACAAGTTTTTGTTTATGATTAAATCAATTTCCTCATTGCGCGAGAGCAGCCTTCAGCAGCAAGTGCTCCTAAATGACTTTATTTATAGTCTCAAAGAAAGCGGCTCTCATTGGCGTTGGGTATAGAAAGTTCGTGCGACACATTCGTTATATACTAATTTCAGAGATCAACATTTTAATTAAGTTAGAATGCATTATCAGGTATATGTCTGGTTGACACTTGTAGCTTAAACTTCATCAGCGTAACGCGTAACGGGTTTGGTACACACCCAAGGAGCAAAACAGCGAATAAATTGTGCGAAGGAACTGTTCGCTAAAAAAGACTATTTGATTGGAATGGTGCAGTCAACGTTTATAGGTGAAAGGTCTGTTTGCCATAAAGCGGAGTACAGTGGAATTTCAATAGACAGACTCAAAACGAAGACTAAACTTTCCCGAAGCCATAATTGTTATTTATTTCTGCGGAATGTTCATCAACCACAAAAACCTGTGGAAAAGCTTTTATAGTCTTTAAGCAATCGAAAATAATTCGGAAAATTCAATTTAAAAATTATTTCGAACTAAACATTTCCTGTGATGCCATCGTTGATTCTTTTCCTACTCTTTTCTTTCACTTACAAAATTTAGATGATTTTTTTATACTTTCTTCTGTTCGACAGCTGCTGCGATAAGAACAACAAAAAAGTAACCTGGAAATATGCATTACCATCGTGATGTAAAGCCAAGAAAGCTTTTTTATAAATGAAAACTAACGCGAATATATATACAAACTATAATTTAATTCTCTTTAAAGGTTTACAGGGAGAAAATAATGACGTACCGAACTAAGGGCAAAGTTTAATAATAAATTTGACTCTAATATTGCAATGTTTTTAATTTTAAATTTCGCCAGTCTTTACAATAACGTTAACGAAAAACTTTTTCGCGTTTTAAGTTTGATTTTTTTATTGATGCTAAACTTAATCTAATGGGATCATCAACATTGTTATGAGGTTATTTACGATTCTTTAGCTTATATTCTCTCCGAACCTTATTAAAAAACTAAATAAATTTTCATAGCGATGCTATCGGAAAATATTTATGACTTTTGTGGCACTTAACACGCTATACAACAGAAATATCTACACACAAATTCATATATTAATAAATTCATACGGATTTTTCTAGGTTATGTTAAACTCTAAACGCAACGTGTATAACAAAATAATAAGAGCAAAATTGTGCTTTGAAAATATCCGTCTTACGAGAAGGAAGAAAGTCTTATGGGCAAAGCAATTGTGAAAAGTACAATCAATCAAAATACAATTTCGCAATCGTTTTATTTGAAAGTGAAAAATATTAGAGTAAATAAAAAAAGAAAGAAGAAATTAATAAAATAATAAGGAAAGTGATAATACGGACTACGTCAAATACAATTTGATAGCGTTGACTAAGATCAGAGAGTACGGTTTGAACGAAGTACAAAACAGCAAAATTTAGCGCACGAAATTCAGCTTCAAATTTTTAGGATTTCAATTTTGAGGCCGCCGTTAAATTACCCCATTTATTTTGGCATCTTACTACTTCTGTTATATAACATAGAGATGAGACTATTTAATCCTAAATTATATTAAATACTTACGTACCTAGTAATGTCCTTGTCCTTGTGTCCTTCAATTTTTCAAGTTCGAAAAAGTGGTTTGATCCAAAACACACTTTTGTGTATCGCAACAACATAATGTATTACAGTCAGTCATTACAGTGAGACAGTCGGAAGTTGTAACATATAAAAGTTTGTTTCGTTGTGATGCCATAACATGGAACGAAGAAGGGAGGGTTTCAAATTTTTATTTACTAAACACTCCACGGACGGGTGCACTCATGAAGTACACGCGTAGAAACGCTACGGCCGATCGAAAGTTTCTTATCAAAAGCGCCGAGGTTATGCCTTGGTCTATTCTGCTACTGCGCTCCCTACAATCTCCTTCGGGTAACAATTTTGTTTGGGAGTCCCAAAAATTAGATCCTTAGATACCTCAACGTAGTTTCTTCTCCCTAAAATGAATAATTCACCAGATTTTTAGTAAATTAAAAAGTTTGAGTTATCATGACTTATTAAAATTTGATGTAATTTTTACTATTGTAAGGTAACTTTCAATGTTGAGAAATAGTATTACAATAATACACGGAAGAACAAAACGAAGTGTCCATTAACTGATGACCATAATGTGATGATGATTGGGTGATGCTGAATTTGCGATGACATTGTGGTTGGCGCTTACATATACATATCACTTGAAAATGGCCACAAAACTTTTCTTAAAAATTTTCTTATGAGGCAAGGCAAGCATTAAGTAGGTCCATAAATGGTGTACAAGATTTTATGTCATTTTATTATTCACTTTTACAACCTTTTTCTCTTATCTTTACGGACTATTTTTATAGATTTTGTCTTTTTCATTTTTGTTACTCAAGTACTTAAAAATATTTTTTTTTTTTTGATTTTATTTTAAAATAAAAGTTTTTTTTTTTTCCTTTTTACGAGTCGCTTAAGAAATCTTTGCGATTACTCTCAGGATGCACTAATTTCTCTTTATGTGTTCACAGACACGTGTACAAAATTTATTGAAATAATTTAATATATACTTTTAGGTGCTTCCACATTAAAATTTATTGCAACTTTGGATGATAGAAACAAAATGCCTTTTTTATGTTCAGTTAATTAAATTGATTGTTAGAAAGTTCGCATTGGCTTTTCCATAATTGCAATCGAAACGGTATTTAATTATTTATTAACAACAATTTATAACTAAACTCGCCCTGTCAAAGGAACTCTTCTCTTTTTTTTTTTTCAAATGGAAGGAGTAACCATAACTATTCTCGCTATTTCTTGAAATCGTGGCAATAACAACAACACTACTTCGCAGCCACATGTGTTCTCTCATTCGACCGGCAAAACGTTTTATGCTTATATTGCGAGCGTTAATGATGTTCACATACTCCAAATTTTCTTGCAAATAATCTGAGCCTTAAAAAAACTTTTAGCCATAGAGTTTTATTAGAACCTCAAGTTTCTAAAGTTACTTCTAATATCTCTTTATTTTCTTTCTTATAACAAGCACAACCGATCGAAGCCAGAGGTAAACTCCATTGTGCAATCTAAATACAAAAAAACCTTACGCACCGCCAGTTTAGTTCTTTATGATCGCCGAATCCGAGATCGAAATTAACACCACTACAGGGTTGCAAACATAGAAAACGTTAAGATCGCTGTGGAATATGTATTGTGGATCCAGGTCCAATCAAATTATACAAGTAGTTTACCGCATTGGCCACAATTTGTGCTGCACAATTTATTTATCACAATCCAACCAGACAACTTAAAGGACGAAGTCTTTAGCTCCCCATATAAAATTTTGTGTGACGAAAAGAAAACATGCTGGTGTGTTTATTGCAGTACTCATGCTAACTGCTTGACTTTATAGGAATCCCTATATGTGCGTAAGTAAAATAGGCCAAAGCGTATTCTTTTACATTAGATCGAGTCAAACAAATCATTCATTTACCTTAGCTTGCTGACTTTCCCCTATTTCTCCTGGTGAACGAAAACAGTACTTGCTACGTTCCTGGTTGGTTACCATAGAGTTTGCTTCAAAAATTTTCTTGAAAGATTATCGTCAAGGTCGAAAGGGCCGTAATAATCAGTTCACCCATTAAAAACGTTTCTCCAAAGCGAAATGTGGCTAACTAGTTTCCAACTGTTCGATTGCTTATTGCGCCTTCATTTTATAAATTGAAAATTTTTCAGGTGTCGCTTAAGCACTATTGACTTTCAATTCCCGAAGCACGACGTTATGAATAGAGTGCGAATAAACTGTGCTCCGCACATAACAATTGTCACGACACTCATTAAAATTCGAATAACTTTTTCAATACCTTTATAATGCACAGAAACAAGCTTCAAACACCCCATAAAATATACAAACTCTTGGCCAGTTTCTAATTTGGAATGCACCTAAACGCGCCCCCCTGTTCGTCTGTCCATCTGTCTGTTCTCGCAACTTTGTAGTATTTGTGTAAACATTCTCCCGATCGAGAAAATGAAGATATCGCCTACAAATTTGCAAAGGAATTTGGAATCGATCTAAACTTTTCAAAGGACATGTCTACAACGCCCACATGCCTCTACGGCAAAAAAAATCGAATAAAATCAGAAGTTTATTTTATTCCATATTAGTTTATTAAGTAATTTAGAAACCACAAGCAAAATATAGCGGTTGAGCTAGAGTAAGGCTTACTTCTTTACATCTGAGTGATCGTAAAAAATTGTCATTTTGTAGAAGCTCTCTTACACGCACTAGGTACCTTTTGGAGATACTGCATATCCTTTTTGATACCAAACAACTCTTACGCCTTCACATACTGTAAACTTCAACTCATCTAGTGTGCTTTGCAACGTATCTGAGGTTTATCGGACAATTGACGTATGAATTCGATGACCTTAGTATAAGAAAAACATACGTTAATGGTTTAATTGAACTTTGTATAGATGTAATTGAATTTTTTTGGATACAGACAACCCACGAGGGTTATGATGGAGCCTCACTTGTACTCCGTATGTTAATCGATCAATTCTCTGACTCTTCATGAAAAAGACAAGCCTTTGATCACGTCTTTGTTGTTAAGTTGATAAATAAAAGCTGTGCTGTTTTAATATTGGAAAGCCTTCGTCGACGCGCTATATAAGTACTTACCGTTCCAATTTTACGTTGCTTGCAGAAATACTGGCGCTTATTATTATTTTTTCTCTTTTTCTCCTCCTTGTTTTATAACAGCGGCAAGTGAACATTGAAAAGATGTATTGGCTTTGATTTTATTTCTCTCTCAATTTGAAAATTTAATTTTCTATAGGATTAGACAATTTTGTGACGTATTTTTTTATGAGACGTACGATTTCAGCAACAATATGTTGCTATTACCACTTACTTATATTTAAGGCGCAATATGATTCACTTTAACCTTTTTGAGTGTAGTGAGAGGCTGTTTTTTTATTAGCTAAATAATTAAATAAACTTGTGTGTAGTTAAGCGGAACTAAATGACAAAGAGATAATATAGAAAAAATATTTAGTTTGTAGCATACGGTTTTTCAACACTTCAATGAGCCATAGTAATTAGCTAATGCTTTATCAGTGTGCATTCCAAGCTCTTTTCTCTTCGAGTATTTCTTTGCAATTCTACGTTGTGCCTCAGATGTCCGTCACAGCATAACCAATGGATATTTATGAAAAACTATCACCGTATGAATCCTCTGCAGACGCTACTCTATATACATATTTTTAGATGCTATATAGATGCTATATTACTCTTACCCTTTTGTTCAGAGTTCACCTTAAAGTTATGTTACTTTCGTTCCTATTTTTCAACCCTGAGGGGTGTGACTATCCGAGAATGTGTATACACTTTCGAGCAGCGTACTCATTATTGAAATTACAGCTCCACAAGCTTCTCAAGGAAAAAAAGCACCAACGAATTTTTATATGAAAGATTGAATTCACTGAGACTAAGAACATTGCCGCGATAAAAGATTGTCTTTTCAGCTGCACTTTCCTATACAAAGGTTTACTCATATTATTTTCCTTTTAATATTAAAAGAACTAAAAATCCAAAAACAACATACGAAAAAACACAAAAATTTCTTCAAAAATATGTGTAAGAATTATACACCCCCGTGTAAGGTTTAGCAGCGCATTTCTTTTAGTACTCTCTTGTCTACACGTATACACATATATGTATATAAAGTGTTTTATAAGATGATGAGGTGATCCATTTATCTGTTTGACCTTCCGTCTCGATATTTATAGAGAAGTGAACTTGTCAAAGCCTTGTGTGTAGATATTTAGATTTAATCCAAATCTCTGATCAAGTTGGGTCTTCATCAACGATGTTTGTCTTTTAGCTTGTTTTTTGGAATTCGCATAGGCAGAAATGCGTTTCTAAAATAGCAGATTCACTTAAGGGTTGCTTTGTAAAGACAAGGTCTCTACCAGTGCCGTTAACAGGCAGGAGAAGTTGCCATTTCTCATAAGTTTCCGTTTACTGGACTGCTGGACTACTGGTTCGTCCGTAGTTATCATGAGATAATTCGTTTATATATTTGTTTTTGAGTTGGTAGATCGAACCAAGTGCAAATTTATCTTAAGCGTAAAACTTTAGTCGCAGACCTCCTATCATATATTCAGTAGATAAACTAAACTAAATAAAACCGTGAGAAAACTGAAACATTACATGATACGTAAATCAAGGAAAAACAAGCCAAAGTTACGTTATGTTTTCATCGACTATTGGCAGTAAGAACTATTCAGCACTTTGGACCGGTATTTATTCCGTCCACACGAAAATACAAAAATAGCTTCCATCGCGTGTCTGACTAACCCGCAAATAATACGCTATTTTGCGATTTTTATATATTTGCTTGAGGCGGCGAAGATATCCAAGATACGCTCTATGCTACACGCTTCCCTTGTAGTTTTATCTGCGTACAAAACATGTTCAGTTAAAAGTTAATATGATGTTTATTTTTTTTGTTTCACATATTTGTATATAGCAAGCTTAACACACTTTTTTTTGTATTTTTATTTATGTCTACTTAGTGACCTCGTTTTATAAACATGACTGGATATAACCTTTTAATATTGAAACGATCTGCTAAACCTTCTTGTGTCAATATTTACCATGCAAAAACGTAAAGAGACTTAGTAAGGAGAACACATGTTTTTAAGAGCAAGCATTTATTTTTCTTTTCTTTTATTTTATCCACTGTTCTTCACTCTTCTTATTGAAATCTTTTTATTTATTGAAAGTAAATAATATTAAATTTTGATTTATGCAAACATCGGCGTTTCAGGTTTTTCCCAGAAAACCATATCAGATTACTCCGTTAGCATGATTTCCCATATAAGTGTAGAAGGAAATAAAAACTGCTTTCTTATAACCTAACATAGACGCATATCTTGAAGAACAAGCAGAACATAAACTAGAAGATTCTTTTATATGTATTATGTAAGACTATCGTTTATAGTTATTCTTGACGTCAACTTTGTATTCCTTTTTGTATAAATACTTATGTATAGTATCACATCACTTTCCCTTCAAGGATGGAATATAAAGACAAAAGGAAAAGTATATATTGAGTTTTGATTGTCATTGTTTTTTAGTACAAAGCATTCTTTAACAGAGCGTTATCTTCGATCATGCGTCAGTGAAGATCTGAAGGCAAATCAACTCCGTATATAGTTATCTGTGACGAGAATAGGACGTAGGTATGTAAGAAAACTTTCGACACTCAAAACAGTAAATGGCAGCATTCTATTTAATCCGTAATAATCAAGCGACACAATTGTTTTTTCTTTTTGAATAGTCCCTTACAGCTCATTAACAATAGTGACAAATTTTTCCTAAGCGCCTTGTTATTTGACAATATTTTCATACATATACAAGTTGTTGATGTCCCTTTCATATTTTAAATACCTTCAGATGTGCTATGCGCGTACATCTCTCCATGGTGTGAAAACGATCTCAATAACGGAAATCGAAAGCTGGAACTTCGAATCAGCGTTTAAAGTTGATGAAGATCGGTTTTGAAAATAGGCGTGCGCCGCGTCAAAAACGCGTATAATAAATAAAAAAATTACAGTAGAGGAGATGCCTACTTGGACTATTTAAAACTTCAGTGCTCTAGCACTGCTAAATTAAAAAGATTTCAATTTGTGCAACTGACGTCGTTAGACACCTGCAGTAACAGTTTCATTCGGTTTTAGCGGTTCTTAATGCACTACACCTTGCTTATCCCACCATATGCACAGCAAAAGTATAGGGCCGTGAATATTCCACCTCGTCGTCGATGTGGTTAGCCTCGTAGACTAACCCACTTTTGGCGCTTGGGAGTCGTAAGAGATCCACTTTCCATAGCAAGTCGCAATACGTCACAGAAAACTCTTTCTTTTTGCCTGGCGAACCCCAATAACAAATGAAAGTAAATGATGCCGAAAATGCAATTTTGAGCGTGCCATGATGTTTGGCGTCTGTATACGTCGAATAACTCAATTATGCTAAATGCAAAAATGTCGTTTTATGTAGAAGAAGTTCAAAATCACCAAATTTAACTGTTGTAAGCAATAATATTTCGCATTATTTTATTATATTCACCCATACATGTGGATGATCAAAGCACATGCATGCATATGTTATATTAAGCAAGGATCCAGCATGGCTGTCCATCTGATGTTTGTCCATGGAAGGTTGTGTTCAATCTACAGGTCAAAGTTTTCCAGATAATTTGATCAAATTTGGTCCATTGACGTGTTTTGGCCCAACGGCGAACGCTATTGAAAATGGTTCAGCGCAGTCCTCTTTTTCTACCTCTTTCCATATCACACCTTGTTTTGATAAGACAAGAGATATGGAAAGACTTAAGATATGGAAATGTAATGTAATTTTTAAAGATCATAGTATTTCACCATTCTAGTTTTTTTTCTTTGTTAATTGTGCCCAAACGAATGTCTTACATAATCTGCAACATGTTATGCGTAAGGAAGGTCAAAATTCGATTCAATTAATTCCTTGTCATTTGCTCTGATCTCTGGTATTGCACTCAATGCTTAATCGACTATCACTATCTCAATTGAAGCAAGTTTCTCGTCATTCTTCGTATCATCTCCAGGATACAAAGGTGAATTTTATTACTTTAAAACGGATTTATAAACGTCATGGTATACATATATGTTTATACAAATTAAATATGGCTTAAATTTATGATTACATCTCATATTCAAAAAAAATATATTGCTGTTTCCACTAAAGCAAAAGGGACGGTGCAAGGGACAGGAATGCAGCAAATTATCGGGTGCTTATTGCTTGCATAAAAGTCAAACAATGCAATATATTTATAATAATCGCGTTTTTTTTGTTTTATCTTGAAATTAAAAATCAATTCGCGAATTAATGAAAACATCAATAAATTCCTACAGTGGTCTACGTTAAATCAAGTGCTATTCAATCGACAGCGTATGCAAATGAATGCAATTGACTCCACGGTACCACAAGGGAGGCAAGAACGGCTGGCATAATCGACATTAAATTATGCGAGTCAATGTAATTATAACATACACTATCTCTGCAACAGTAGTGAAGGAAGAAAAATCAATTACTCCGTAGGCGAGGGAATACACACGTATGTGGCGTGCAGCCAGATAAATTTGCATATGATCTGTTTACGTATCTTTTTTGTAAAACAAGAATCGTAATTTACATATCAAATGGAAAGTAAAAGCAAAATATTTATTTAATGTTGTAGCTAAACGATAAATTTATTGAATTCATCATAAAATTGAAAGTTTCTTTTTGGTTGGTAGCTTTAGTAAAAAAGGATAGATATTTCACATAAACCGAAAGAATTAATCCAAAAATATTTGTTATTTTGTTCAAGAATTTCGTTATGAAGAATAGGGATAGAATTAAGGATGTCACAAAATATCTCCTCTGTGTTATATATTCGTGATTAAGGAGAAAATCAGAAAGTAAAGTCTAACCGCTTTGTCGTACATCCCCCGAAAAAACAAGTGAACTAAAAACATTTCGTAGCTCGTAATACTTTCGAAAATCTATGTTAAATAAGTTTTTCTGCGGTAAAAGAGGTAGCCGTGGAAGTAGTAGTAGTAAAAGTAGTAGGGTTCTGACAAGTGTCCCATAAAATAACGGAGTTCGGTTAATCAGCATTTCTTTTCATAATACGCTCTCCTCACATAATAGCGCAATTTAAAGAGAGACTTATGGAAAGAGAACAAATTCCAAAGTCTGTCTGTATAGCACAAGGGTGGGTTTTGCTAATGCAAATGGGATACCATGTGTTACGATAACGAGAAATAATACTGATGGAAGATATCAGACAGTGAGTCTGTTTTGGAGAATAAGGAAAACGCCTTGTTTTTTTCGACAAATAAATTTAGTGTAACTCGACAAAGAATTAAAACGGACATAGGATGCCAATAGAGGTAATCAAAATTAAAAATTAACTAAAAGTACATTAAAAACAGTAAAAATATTGGTGAAGTAAAAGGAGCAAAAAAATAAAAAAATTTGGAAATTAAGGTAAAGTACATTCAGAGTAACAAAATACCTTTTGTTAAATTCAATAGAAATTTTATACTGAAATTTGTCGTTTTAAACATTAACGAAATCCACACATTCATATAAGTAATCATTGAAGAACAAAGTTGGAGTTAAGTAAAGTGATGTAACTCTACAGATGGCGAATTGTGATTTGATGGACAGACTGTACTCGAAATCCAAAAAAAACGGTTTTAGCGAGCCAAGGAAAACCAAGAAAAAAATATAACCGTACAAAGAACAGCAATTATTATATATGTATATAAATTCGCAAGATATGTGCCTAATGTGAAAGAAATTAAAACATGCTCAAATGCCAAATGAATGGAGGAAGAGGAGGGGACATTGGACGTGCTGTATTATTTTATTATATGAAAAGATAAGTTAATTTTATTTCATTTTTTTTTTATAGTATGTATAATTTTATGATTAAGGACTAATTCACTTAAACTCTCTAGTAAGTTTGGAAATTGTTTTGTTATTGTAAAATAATAAATAACAATACTATAAAGTAAAATTATAAAAACAACTTGGAAGATGTTCTCCGAGTAGAAGAAAAGAAGGTTTTGTGAGGATGGGATAAGTAAGTTACTGAGTGAGTGCGGTTGTAATCAGGGGCGGTGATTTAACAGACCAGCAAATGCATAGAAACATAGACTATCGGACAGACGAACAATACCGACCCACCTTAGGACTGCTAAGGTGGGTCGGTCACGCCCTTAATGATCCCGGGAGGTTTAAATTATTTGTAATTTATTTTTGTAAATGTAGCTGGTCTAGCCAGGCGGAACAAATTATAGCCCCAGCTCTATATTAATACATTACAAAATAAGAAACTGGACATGCGTTTCAAAACTATGAGCTATTGTTCTGAATACGGCACTGTACCTATATATATAACGTAAAAGATGCTTGCAATGTTGATGCACGAAAAAAAGTTGTTGGAGTTGTTCTAAAGTTGATAAATAATTGTATATAAAATCGCTGAAAAAAACTTTTAAAGTTAATAGAAAATGTTGTAGTTTAATGTAGCGAGGACAAGAGTCATTTTGTCGTTTTGGTTCCATACTTAAGTCCAAATTGTATATTTACGTATTCGGCGTTACATATTTACGTGCTCGGTTCATAGCGGTTAAATTAGCAAATAAGACACAATGCGAAGTCGGTAGGATTACCACATTCGAAGTAAGTCACTTGACGCATCTTGGACATGATTGTCTTAATGGAGTGCTATTTAGCAACTACTATTTCCTTTTCCTCCAATCGAGCTGTCAGCGAGGTTGAACGTTAAGGCGTTCCGTTTGAATTGTCGTAGGTTAAAGAACCAAAGTAAGGAGCTAGTGAAGACTGATGTACTGACACGCGCGTTCGGCAGAACAGATTCTATATGGTACAATCATGGGATAGAACATTAATTTCCTCTAAATCTCTAGAGATTATGGAGGTAACTAAACATAAGACATTGCTCTTGAATGTGTAGAGGTATTAGAGGTCGGATAAGTTAGTTAAATATTGATTTAGGATATTCATATTTGAACATATTACAATTATTAGATGAATAAGGAATCTGCTTAGGATGGAACAGCGGGATAAGGTATACAAAGATATTTTTATTCAGTAATAATTGGATTAACTTGGTGAAATAAAGGTCGCCTATATTAAATCGTATTAATCGGAAAGTTCGACACTTTGAACTAAGTAAATGATAACTTCTTCCCAATTTCGGTAAAAGCTAATTCCACATCCAAATAACGCTTACGTAGATATTGCATTTTATAGCTAACAGAAATAATAAAACAGAAAGAGAATATGGAAAAAGAAGGTATGCGGTGAATACAGGTGAAGACACAATTACAATTACAACAAGGGTTGCTAAGCTCCTGAGGAAGTGATACAATTATTTTACTCAAACGAAGACAAGGACGCCTATATCACAAGGAAACGTCCAGCCATTTAAACAGAGATAAATGTGTACAATTGCGGTGCCAAAATAAAATCCAATCAAACGAATGAAGACCAAAGGATTCACAAGCTAACTTGTACAAAAAACACAGCGTGTCAAAGACTCAAAGACTTCCGTTAGAATTGTTATTGAAAATGATTGCAAACTGTACGATTACTATAAATGGTGATATTTCCGGTGAAGTAGTTAATGGATCAAAGGGCATCTTGATGGGAATCGTATCGAATGACAGGCGGCACCGACTATGTTTTCGGGGGAGGTTTCATATAGTAATATAGGTTTTCTGTTCGTCGTAAAAACCACTTTGCCTTCAAATTAACAAAGTTATTAGAAATATTTAGTTCGACAGATATAAGGGTATAAATATTGAAAGAAGGCAGTTTCTGCTTGTTCCCAGCGAAAGCCATGGCGAAACTTACTCGAAAGTAGGCTTTCGTCTGAAAAACCGGCTTAATAAAGCAGCGATTTGCGTCGTACGGGTCGTGACGTTCTCCATTATTATTTTAGAAATAATACGGGGACGGACAATGATTCTTCACAGGAAGAATGTATAGAATCAATATAGAATCAATGTCTTATTTAATTTCTGAGTAATAAGTAGAAAAGTGAATAAACTAAAATTTTCGTGACGGACTTTATCCATTTTTGAATATTAATAGACCACCATAAAATGAGGTTATAAACTTTCAGCGCTCTATTTTTCATAATCTATAAGTAATGAACAAAATCCAGTACATACTTTTGCTTAGAGAAACGTAGTTGCTTTCAGCTTACGCTTCACAGTTTTCTCTGACCGATTTGCTCTATATGCAACACCATCACCTGCTAACTGCCAAAGTGGCTACTCCATTTGAAATTAATATATCAATTTTTGCGATCGGAAGATGCAAACAACAACGTTGGAGATGTTGATTAAGGATTTTGATGCCGGCCAAGACTATGTATTTATACATATAAAGAATATATCTCTAAAAGGTCACTGAAGTTTGTTGTCCTTCTACGGTGGGTATGAAAAAGCAAACAATAATTATTATTAAATATGAACTTGAACTCCTTAACAAACGGATAACCTTCTTTCGATATTGATTTGTGTGATGAAGTTAATTAAACACGTAACCAAGGGTATAAGCGCTTGAGATCATGCTTACGTAGCAACCGCATGCAACAATGCAGAGCCCAGTAAGTAGGAAAAGTGCCATTATCTGAACTATAAAAAGATGATCAATTTTTAGGGATATTTTTGTTGAATATGATGATGCTATTGAGTATTATGAAGAGATTCAACTAAATACCAAAAGCATAACGGCTTTGCTAAGCTAGACTGAACAGGAGATCCATAGGTAAGTACGAGATGGGAAGGCGGACAATAGATTAATTTGATACATATTTATTCAAAGAATTGTCCATTCTAAGCTACGACTTTTTCCCACATTTCGAATGCCATGTAGAAAATACTGTCGTCTATTAAGGGCATCCCTAAAAGAACCCACATTTTGAAATGTTGATAAGAGTCGAAGCGTCGCTCAAGTCAGCAGTAAGTAATCTGTTGAAACCAATGGAATCAGAAGAAGTAATATGTGCTGATAACAGCCGGGAACGAAGAACATTCCACCTTTGAACTGCAAACATTTTTGCGTGCAGCGGAATTCCTTCATATGTAGCACACTTAAAGGGGTCTTAACTAAATGTGACTAGCCCGCCGAAATTGGGGGGTCCATAAGAGAAATTTGTCAGAATTTTTATAACTTGTATGTGTTGTAAGTGGAAGTGTAGTGTAATGAGTAAACTTACTTCGCCAACCAGTAACAAACAAAGCAAATTAGTTAGAAAACATTTTTAAGACGACAAAAAATTTGCCATAAGATGACCGGAATTTCAAATTAATAAAGTAGCGCTGGTTACAGGGAGGGAGTGAGAACGCTAACTAGATATACAAAGTAAAAATTGAAAAATCGTTTTCGCTGCTTATTTGTTAAGCAATACGATTATAAATGCAGTCTCAACTACATTAGGCTATAAATGAATTAAAAAGCACTTATATGCCACTTGTAGTTAAATTTTATACCTTTAATCTACATTTAATGAGTTATTTTCTGCTCTTTCAAGCACTTAATCTAAGTGTCTATAAACGATAAGCAAGCTTGTGCGTATACTTTGTTAAAGAGAGAACGCACTAAAAGACACATATAAAGAAAAAACAGTTTATCAGCTAAAAAAACTTTTCAAGCATTTTGGGCTCGTTTGCTGCGCAGGAAAATCTTTTGGATATACTGGATAACATTTGATATCGATATCAGCTGGAATTTTTTTAAATACAATTTACGAAAATACAATACGAAAATACAATCTATAAAAAAAAAGCTCTTATTGTTTTTGAAAAACAACTGCCTGGAATTCCGGCTTTTTACCTTAGGAACGAGTATTGGTAATAGTGTAAGTGTGGAGTGGGGGATCGACAGGAGGGTAAAGCAACATGACTAAATCGACTTACAAGCTCACATTAATCAGCATAACCACATTTTATTGAAATACTGATGCGGATTTCTTGGTGCGACAACCGGAATGACAAACCCAGTGGCACCAACCAAGGATACAAAATGAGACTACGTTACAAATCAGAAAAGTTTTACGCTAATAATATTTTATGTGCACATAAGATGTAAACTTTTCATTACATGCATATGCTCATCACATAGTCGATGGATGCGTAGAAACCGAGACAGGTATTAGCACAATGTACAATTAAATGCATATAAAACCATTATATGTTGTTATGCAACGTGATGCGTGGTTATGAAAATGTGAAAACTGGTTTGATGTTTGAATTTCTATCTAGTTTTCTTCAAGACTTGGGTAATTATTGAATTTGTCAAATACAATTTTAAAGCTTCTTTTCACAACTATTGATAATGTGAAGTCGATTATGCGGGAATTGAGAATTGTAGTTTGAAATTGAAAAAATAGAAAAATTAAATGGCTCGTGTTTCTCGAATTTACAACGAAATACTTAAGTATTTTCACTTTGATGGCTTGTCATATTTCGCAATCAGCCAACGTTGGTATAAGTTACATAGAGAGAAATATTGTTAAATGATTTATGTGATTTTGTTTGTCAGGTAGCATATGAGGCAATGAAAACAAATCTAAATAGGTATTTGTTTCTCTTTCACAAGAAACAATCACTTGATAAAGCACCAGTGCACCAGTCACCGTAGCCAGTGGCAGTTCGCGTTGTTGAGAAATCATTACAGGAATTCGAATTTATAGCCTTCAAAGAATCTAATGGACAAAAATTGTTCATGTGCATGGTAGAGGAAAGATGCAAATTTTGATAAATTGCTTTCGCCTCATGTAATCCTCAATATCCTATGAAGCAATCTGACGTGCGCGCAAAGCTTCTTGACGTTCTTGGCAGCCTTGTTGACGGTTAAGCTGTCTTGACTTGGTTGAATTATTTGACATTGTGAACCATTGCAGCTTTCTTCAAAGCAGTATGTAATATATATTTGCTGATTGAAGTATCTTACGACGTACTGATCAAATTTATCGCCTTGTTGGTGGTATAATCAAACAATTGCCCGATACATGAATTTTCCAAATATAACAAAAGTAAGTCTATGATGTAGAATAGGAAGCAGTAGAATAGGAGGCAATATACATAAAGAATACGCAGCACTAAACTAAAAGGAAGATCCTCCTTTGCGAAATATTTGATGACACAACTGCCGCTTAAATTGTGGAAAGTGGAATGACAATTTCATGGCACCATTTGTTTGGAAGCAACCTTTTTTTTTTTTGCTATTTGCCAATTTTTTATAAACTGTTTGCATTTCAGAATAGTTTATTAAACCGAAAACGGGTTATGAAATTGCAAGATAGCAAGATGCATCTGGTTCTTCTTTCTGCCGAGATGAAAAATTGCTCAGGTGTGTTCATTTTCCACCTTTCTGAATTCGCTTAAAGTGATCAAATCCCGTTTATCAGTTCAAAAACATTTTATCTCTTTTCTGCAAGCTCCAATCGCCCTCATACGCCTTCAATCATTTAAAAATGCTAAATTCTTAATAATTTCTTTATGAAATTTTTTCCAGAATTAAAAAGAAATGTGTCACTCCATCCATCATTATTTTTAATTTTAAGGATTGGGGCTTTATTCCTTAGAATATGACTTTCTGTCTGTTTACAAATAAATACATTCAAAATATTAGAAATAGAATAAGAGAACAATTTCTATTGCCGGACTAGAAGTTATTTTCTTCCTCTTTCACAAAAATAAAAGGTACCGTTATTAATGTTTGACTTATGTCAGCTCCCTAGGTTTGCCGGATTTATAAAAAAGCACTCCTTTAGTGTTCGGATGATATTTATTAACTGCATATGTTTTTTATTTTCTACTTTACTTTAAACTTATTCTTTACTAATAATTACTTTAGTCAACGATTGCCAGTGGGAGCAATCGCGATAGTCTATATTCTACATATTTCATCAGGCGATGGAGTTTCACCATCATTTGAAGGTATGTTTGTGGGAATTACTACGTTCTTGTGTTTCGTTATTTGTACCGATCGCGTCTCTTTACCAAAAATTTTGTACAACGGGAACGATCGAGACAGTTAAGCATCGTTTTACAACATACGTTAAAATGTTTAAAGATATGTGAATATATGCAAGCTTCTAAAGATATTTTGATATTTAGGGATATATGAATATGTGCAGGCACGACACAAGTTATAAAGAAATCTTAATATTTAGAGCTGTATATAACTATGTATACGTTAATATATGGTTAATATACATCTCACACGACGTGGAGGTCAGTTGCCGTAACCACTAGAGTGATAATTACGAAAGTGATATTTATGGCTTAGTGGTTCAATAAATGCCCAAATAATATTAAAATATGACAAAACTCTATACACATATGTAAGATGATCAAATGTACTCTCTTTGGGTTATTTTTAGTGCATATCGTTTTTTTCGAAAGATTGTAACAAAGTGAAAGAAACAGTCATGAATACCAAGTGAAATAAATGAATATAATTTCAAAAGAAATCATATAAAATCTCGGCAAGTAAATCGGTAAGTATTATGTCTTTACCGACTAACTACTTACGATCGCTACATGCGGAGTAAACTCTGCCGCGCTGAGCTTTGAACCCGCGAACGCTGGCTTGGTAGTCACGATTCTTACCTACTCCGCTACTCATGTGGGCCCTTCTGTATGTGCGATCATGTTGAAATTTTACCCACTCCTTTATTTTACGTTGAGAACGCAGTGTATAAAAAGGAAATCTTGAAAGCCGCCGCTAGGAAAGTTAATTAAAACACTGTTGGTCCAGATTTCGTGTTTTTTTGTGTGGTTTTGAGGAAAATTTGCGCAGTTTTTGGTTATCTAACTACTTATAGTTAATTAAATATTGAAGAGCTTCGAGAGCAGAATTCGTGTTTGCTTAATAATTCCGTCGATATGAGACGACAAATAAGAGAACTTGCAGAGTGCATCGCGAATTGGAATAGACTAAAAAGTATAAATTGAAATTTAAAATTAAATAAAAAAAGTTATTTTTAAGTAATGTTTTATGTAAGTGAATTAAAATGTGGAATTTAAATTTTATCGCAGCCTCTCTCATGCGATTGCACATAAAAGCCGATTACTCACGCATTAAATCGTATAAGCTACAATCTTTTATGTATAGTAAAAGTACATAAGTAAAAGTGACTGACATAAAACTCCAATCCTTTGGTTGATTTACATAAAAGCTGATTTGAAAAAAAATGTTGAAAATAAGTTAATTTTATATCACTGACGAAAGCCTTTAGACGAAACGTTCAAGGAAGAATAGAGGGCTACGGTACGTATGAAAATGTATGATTTTTTTTATTTTCCATTCGATGTGAAGTTTTTATAACGTTTTTACGTACAAATTTTGAATTTGATCCCAGCGGATTTTATCATATATTGCGAAT
>CCAG010011198.1:0-10117 GCA_001077435.1 Glossina morsitans morsitans | reverse complement strand
AAGGACGTATGGACATTTGATCAATGGTTGTTCGCTAATTGCCCAATCATTCATCCGACATTTTTCACCATCATGTGATTTTGAAAGATATATTAAAGGTGTATGTATAAACCAGGTTTTAGTTGTCAAATTTGGATTAAGAAGACGGGGATAAGATGCAAAATAAATTCGTATAAAATTTATGGATATCTCTTCTGAATATTATTCGATCTCGTGCCGGGAAATAGTGTTCGTGTTATTACGGCCATTGGATACCCAATGGATGCTCAAATAAGAAGGCAATAGCCGCCTTAGGGCAAATCAATGCCATCCCATTGCAAACCACGGCAAAAAAGAAATACCCCTTTCCTTTCCGCTGTGACCCCTTAGATAGTCTTCTTCTGGTGTACATCAGTATCTATATCAAGTTTTGTACCAACATCTGACGCATATTTTAAATTGCTGCTTATTGCCTGGTAAGTACGTGCCTGTTGCAAGATTGCGCTAATTTTCCAACTAACCCCGTGACCATCCTTTAAAGATACATATGCCACGTTTCAGTTTTTTATTTCAATTTTTTAAATCGTGCGCCACCAATGGACGGATCCATTGACATAATTATATGTAAAGCATACTTTCATGCTGATCTAAATTACATGAAAAGATTTTTGATGCGTATTTTGGTTGCTGTAATTGGAATAACAATACGCTATGCGTCGGTTATGTGGATGAATATGAGAGCACCTTCGAACGCTGGATGTACAACAACAATTGTTAATAGGGCAGAAAACAAAAAAAAAAAAACAAAAAATATTTCTAGCTTCCTATATGGCCGCAGCAACAAAAGCAAACATGAAGGATTTAAAAATGTATTTCGATGTTTATCTTTACAAAAAAGTAAAAAGAGGAAGACTTTTCTCATGTGTTTGTGTACATTAATTAAAGCACATTTTGTTTCCTCCTTTATTTTAATTTTAATTAATTATTATTTTGTTGCAGCTTGACTTCTTTTTTCGCTTACTCTTCTTATCGTCCTCATGTCACTATCTTAAAATCCTACTTGGTGGTGCTGTGCTTGCCTAACTAAGAACTAAGTGCCTTCGTTTTCAAACTGGCTTCTGCTTGTTCTGCTTGTTCTGCTTTTCATAACAAATTTCTTTTCATTTAAGAGTTTACTTAACATTTATTTCTTTCCCCAGTTTTTAAACTCTTTGGCTCGGTTTGAGAGAGTTTTTCATTTTTTATTGAAAATGCTTTATGCAAAATAAATATAACTTGTTGTTGTATTATTTCCTTCTACTTGTGTCTATAGCCGGTTCGTTCGCAAGCTTCATGCATATGTGTGCACACATATACGCATGCATGCATGTGAGACTTCATTCAATAGAAGAAATAAAGGGTTTATCCTGTCACTCTGCTTGCAAGAAACTTTGATATATTCATAAAAATTCAGAAAGAAACGAAGAAGAAGAAAAAAATTAGAGGTAATTGACTTGTTTAAAGTTATTTGAATTTTTTGTTAAGAGCTAAGTATGTTATCTATGCACGAGAGTCTGCATGTATGTAAAAGTGTATGGATGGCTATGACCTGGTTTATGTATGAACAAACAAAGAAACAAAGCATAAAATGTCATTATTTTATTACATAATAGACAAGATTTTCTTCATTCTTTTTAATGGTGGTGGTGGTTGTTGTTGTTGCCGTTATTCCTGTTATTATTATTATTGTTGTCGTAGTTGTTGTTGTTGTTGAAAATGATAATAATATAAATTCTTTAAAAGCATAAACCATGTCATGTTATATCAGAGCTTTTCTTTTATATTAAAAATACTTGAAGTGGATTGAAGTGGAGGACGCACAAATTGCGGTAAGAACGGATGAGGCGCCAAGGGGATGGAGAGCTTGCAGTTATGCGAAATGAAATTATGCTAATGTACAGATTATTACGATTAAATATCGTGTTGCACACCCCAGTATGTCCTGCTCCTCCTACTTTTTCTACTTGTTGTTCTTGCTATTCCTCTTCTCCTTACGCTTTTCAGCGAAGCGTTTCGCAGAAAACGGAATTATATCGCAATTGAATTTAAAGGTTTCTTTAATTTTTAAATTTTCTCTTTTGTGTACGACTTTTCTAAAATACTTTTAATTTCATTTTAAAAATTTCTAAAACATCCTTATAAACGAACCTTTCTCACAACAACTTATATGCTTAGGTGCTCAAGTAAATGAACAGGTGAATACATGTACATCGTACACACGCACGCACACATATGTAACTGTTGCAATTTGGAGGTGAACACTTAAACTACATTTTAACCAACCGGGACTTTATGCTTATATGTATATATATATACATATATACATATATACATATGCAGGGAAATAAGAATTCATATGAAAAGCTTAAAAGCATAGCATTCGTTAAAAGAAAATTGTCCTAAAAACTCGAAAGCACTTGCTGTGAAAACGGAATTGCATTTTTTCATATATTTTACAGACTTAATCCGAAAGCTACACTCACTTATGAGAAATTCTTAATCTTGAGTGTTCACCATTAAGCTGTAACAACATACAATTTATTAAATCTTCTTTTCTTCTTCTCATCATTCAATCGATCATAATATTTACAAGAGCCGGAAGAGCAGGAACGTGCTTCAATAAAACCGTGCATACACGCGGTGATAGGTAGTAAAGAGATTGTTATGAACAAAATCACTTTAATACGAAACGAGCCATACACTCGCTATTAAATATTTTCTATTGAAAATGACTCCAACTAATTATAGTTCGCCAACATGTTGAGGATACAAAATTTGATCAATTTTGATTAACCAACACATCTTGCTTATCTGTCACACATCCGAGAAAGCGTCCAACTAAAGTATTCTAATATTTATTTAGGCAAAATTTCTTGCAATATCGATATTTATATGTATAAAAATAGAAATGCATCTGATGTTCTATCGCATCTCCGAAGGATGTATTTGGCTTTTACAAACGAAGTCTTCATGTTTATCGAAGAATTCCTAAATAATTACACATTTACGAAGCACGGGCTCAGCTTTCGCGTGCCATTTCGGAGACCACTGGTTTAGTAGTTCCATCTATTTCATCGATGAAGTTAATGGGATTTTCCCAGTGTGGATACAACAGAGAATGAAGTGAAGGAACAAGTAAAGTAACTATTGTAGGCACGAGACAAAGAATCGTCGAGCTTGCAGTTCTTGCGCTATGCTCAGAAAAACGATACTCACACACACGATTTCATCGAATCTATGAGAAGATTTATATAAAAAAAAAATAAAAAAAATATATAAGAAATTTAAGGAAAATGCATCAGAGGTATCATCAGAGTAGTAAACTTCAAAAGAGAAATGGAAAGGAAAGAAACCTCATTTCAGTCTCGGACACTTTGTATTTGTTATAAATTGTATTAAATTTAAAAAGTATGCTCCTCTTGGCTCCTATATCCTATATCGACAAGTTGAGCGTTTTGAATAGTGTTTTACGGTTTCCTAACGACACGAAACAATCTTCCACAATTAATGTAATTGTTTTAAATTAATTAACTAAACAAACATACAACAACAATAACAATTAATATCATACCATTTTCAATATTATCTCGCTCATGTAAATTGTCAGAATCTCTTGTCCGGCACCTGCTTTAATGAATTCATTTACTAAATACATTAATCCATTAAATCTTTGTTTTATTTAAAGCAAAACGATTTTTCTTCTTTTTTTTGTTGTTTTTTTTTTTTGCTTTTTTACGGAGTTCCTTTAAGCTCACTTTATGCATGTGTATATATATGTATATATGTGTGCCGATATTATTAAATTAATTTATGTGTAAATATATAGAAGCATTATACGCTTGTGTTTTTGCTAATTACCTCATAATGTATTATTTAAAGACTACTTGTGCATGGTTGTTATTATTATTATTATTATTATTATTATTATTATTATTGTTATTATCATTGTTGTTGTTATTGTGGATGGATACAGGTGATTAATAGCTAGATGTGTATCAGCAAACAGTTAGGAAGGCAGCTAGTACTAATAAGCTTTATCTGGCTGCTGTTACTATAAAGTTGCTCTACGAACACTCAACTAGTAAATCCTGCTAAATGATTAATGACTGATTGTCATAAGTGCACAGTTAAGTATCGAGCAAGAGTGTATGTGTATAAACGCCTACATAACAAAATTTATATGTACGAAACTCCATGGCACCACGAGTTAGAGTCAGGCAAAGGAGCTGCTGCGATGTGATTGTGAAAAGAACATAAGACTAATTTGGAAAATTGCTTTAAAATTTATTCAATTTAAGTCAATTTTTGCTTCTTCTTTTTTTATCGTTGCTTGTGTTTTGCGTAAAGCGAAAATTCACTTAAAAAACTAAAATGACCGCCCACTTGAAAGGGAAACAAAAGCAAGAAAAATACCAAAAGCATTTAGGGCTTCTTTCTCCTTGTTTTTGTGCGTTTTTTTTTCTCTTTTGCTGCTGCAACAATGTGTTGTACGGAATACGTAAACGCGTTGATATGGATGTTGCTCGCCCGTACGCTAGCATAAGAGAGAGTGAGAGAGAGGGAGTGACAGAGGGTTATGGCAAAGTAAAAAGTGCGCTCTTGATAATTATAACTTAATTTAATGTATGCACCCCCACACTTACACATACACAAAAGTGCGCTATTGTACATACGCTGCTGACTGGTTGACATAATACACAGAATGTCATCAAAAGTCAAAGTTTATTTAACATTAATTGAGCACATACTGAAGTTTCACGAAAATAAACATACAAATGCATGTAAACTAAAAAATATATGTACGCAACGGTACATTTTATTTTTATATTATTTTTTGTCGTCAAAGAGTTAGTTGGAAGTGTATTAAGTTTCTTGTGCCATTTGTAGGCTGACGAATGCCTTATTCAACTTTTATTCAATTTGTCGTTTAAGTCAAAATCAACAAAACGACCATAAAAGTAATCCGACAATTTTGATACAACATTTCTAGCTTCCTTTTATTTATTTATTTATTTATTTATTCATTTTATTTTATCTTTTTCCTCTAATGGTAATGCAGCCTTGTAATCTTTTTTTAACAAACTTTCTTTAATGATAAATAGATTTAAATGAACATATATACATATATATATATATATATGTGTGTGTGTCTGTGTACATTTCTACTATTCGATTGACGTAATCCAAATCATTTGATACCCTCGTTTCTCTTCTTCAAAAGTAATCTTCGGAGTTAAAATAGTATTTCGCATCGTCAAAACAAACGTAACAGTACTGTAAGTGTAATACGTTAAGCGTACTAACTGCAGCACAGGCAGATAAACGTGCCGTGAACGTTATCACGGTTATGTAATGTAAAGTTGTTGTTCAGCTCTAAGTGGTATTTACATAATTTTCAAACTTTTTCTAATTTTGGACCAACTAACGAAATTTACAAGACCGAAGTACGAAGCTTGGCAGACGTATATTCAAGCAGAACAAATTTTCCTGGCCTTGGGCGAGTGACAAGCATTCGACAAACGATTGTTATGCGTACTGCAACACAGCTGACGGACGCATTTAACATTCCCCAATGTCCGCATTCGCGATGGTTAGGAGTACGTACGCCTGACTTTTGACCTTAACCTAACCGTCATAAAACATAAAAATTGTAGAGTACGTCTTTAAAGCCCACTCGGTCATTCAAATAACGAACGTGAAGTCTAAAACCAGTCTGCGACACACATATATACATATACATGTATATATATGTATATATATATATATATATTTGAGCATTCAAGAGAGAAATAGATAGACGAAGGGATAAGTCTACTTTCTCAGAGATTTACCAACGATTAGCAATTCGAAATCGATAGCCACATAGTTGGTTCCCACAACTCGAATATAGCGGCGAAAGGTTTAAAGGAAGTGTTGGCACTAGGAAGAAAGGGACAACAGCAAGTTTTTAAATAATTTAAATCCGGCCTTACACGATTTCATTCCAGTCAAAAAAACTTAAACATTCCGTGAGTAGTTTCGTGGAAGATAATATTGATGTCGGCGAACTGTAAGTTTACCGAGACGGAGCAACATTTCACACAGCGACGGAGGGATTAAACGTGACGTTAGAGTTTCGTGAAGTTCGTTCACATATATTTCACATCTGGCCTCTATATGCATATGATTGCAGATTGATTTAGACTTTCATACGGATCGAAGGGCTTGGAGTCCTACTGCTATTTACTACATTTGCTGGAAATTTAAAAGAATGGGTGGATTTCAAAATTTCATTTTTTTGTAACTTTCCTGCACATCGACCCAAAGAGGAGGAAGAAGATGTCTAACAGGTACTAAATTAATTTAATTTGGCTACAATTTTGGGCTATGGAGATAAGAAAATGCTGTTTACAGTGAAAGAATTCAATTTTGTGAGAATCGATTGAAGCGAATTCTCATACTATCATGGAAGAGGACGGACTGAATGAAAACGATATAGACATAAAAGTGTGGACTCACTGAAGATTCAATTCTTCTTTATCGATCATTTAATGTCAATGCCATGTATGCCATGTATTTCGTGGCAAGGAACAAAACTCTATTACTCTATGTTTTTAGATGAATTTTGGCTTTGGGTTTATCTAGCATTTCAGCATAAATAACTTTTTCTACAATAAAAAACTAATTCTTTATATTATTGTTATGATTTTTGAAATGGATTTTTGAACTAATTGGAGGGAAACGACTCGAAATAAAAGTATAATACTTCATTCCTTTGATCAAATCTAATTTATATATATATATACCTCCGACTTCTGAGAGGGCAAAAGATTTTTGAAAATATTTTTGAAAAGTCTGGGTTAAGTGCTTAAGATATGTCATTGTGTGCATTGCGAAGGTAATGACAACTCTATCAAGTCGTCCGTTTTGCTCTTATCCGGTGAAGGAGGAATGAAAAGCCTGCCTATGCATATATAAACATATCGACCAATTATGGCTGGCTTTACGTATCTTCGTTCTTGCAAATATTTCTTTTTTTTCCTCCTGTTGTGCAATATTTGTTTGTGTAATTTTTATATTTTATTGCAGCTCATACAGCTGCTTCCCTAACTAAAATAATGCTTTATTTGTGTGCAAGTGTATGTGTATGTATATGTGTATGTGTATATGCACGAAATGCCATATTATGCAGAGTTTTTTCATACAGCCAAACATACACGTATATGGGTTTGATTTGATTCATGCGGTATGAAGGCTCTAAATTTATTTTAGGATTTGTATAAAGTGAAGCGAAGGCATTCCGCTTCACCCAGATGTACGCTTTTGTGTGTACCAGTCTATCTTCTTCGTATACTAATTTGTCTCTGTGCACTCGCACTCGCACTCGCACTCGCACTATAACGCAGTATGCATAAAAGATAGACTATTACGTTCTCCGCACACACAGATATTTAAGCATTTTAATTAAACTATTCTTAAATTTGATTAAATGTCTACATAAAAATTGTGAGTGTTGTTGGTTGGTTGCATTTACACACAACACGACAACTTTTCTTTTATTTTGTTGTTTTTTTTAACGCCTGGTATGTTGTCGTTGTCGTTGTCGTTGTCGTTTTGCTACATAACAAAGAACTTGCTGAAAACTCGGGTAATACTTGTTAATTTATATAATGTCTTATTTTTTATATGTTGTTGTTGTTCGTCTTTCATTATATTTTTAGATTTAAATGATTTACAAATAAGCGAAGAAAAACAGAATATAGAATGAAATCAAATTAAAACATATGTTAAAATTAAATTATCCCACAATCTATTTACGACATGCATATATGTAATATATATATATATATATATATATATATATACATACATATATATATAACATACGATGTGCGTATGTGCGCATACCTAAATTTTATTATTTAATTATTTCAATGGAAATCAACAACTTTTTTATGTAATAACGTATGTCCACTATAGATAGATATAGATATAGATATAGATATAGAGTAAAAGAAATATCAATTGCGTTGGTCATCGTCCTATTAAGTGTTTAATAGTTTTATTATATTATCTCTAATCAAAAGCAATTTACGCGTTACGCGCTATTGCGGAACGAAAAGTTACACAGCTAACACGTTATGCATCAATTTTTTTTTTCTTTTCGATGCTATCAGTTGACACGATATTTTCCGTAGCTTTCAAATAATTTTTTAATTGTTTAAAATACCGACTAGAGCACGCAACGATAGCTTATATGCTTCATAAACCGTATCTTAAACAAGAAACAACGTTCCCATCCATCCTATACGCTGGACATCCTTTTATTTTAAAAAACTTTGCTTTGCAGAAAAACACTTTTTGAAAACCAAATCAATTGGTCAATTAGGCTTAGGGAGGAAAGGTTGACCTCTTATAACAAATTAAGTCCTCAAAAAATGCTTCTGTTATTGAAGAATAGAAGGCTTAGTGTGTATAACATGCTCGTTTCTGGTCGTTGAAAGAAACTGTGGGTTAAGCGATAAGATTAACAAACAAACAGCTGACAGGCCGCAGAATTGTCGAATGCAATTCAACTTTAATGAGTATCCTTCCGATTGAAGAGAGAAATTATAAAAAGTTCTAAACTTTGTTTTTTAAAAAAAAACTCTTGGGAAATTGTTTGCCAAAAAATAGAAATTTTAGACTCAATTCTCTTGCAGTTAAAGCGAAGCTTTTGAAATTGCTTTAATAAACCGTTAAAACGATTTCACCAAGTAAGCCTAAGGATGAGAGTAAGAGAAACAACTAAGCCAACCTAGATAAGCAAGGGGGGAATTGAGTTGAAATCGGACACACATATATACATATATATAAAAGTGATTTTGTTGTTTGCTAATTGTCTCGACCCCTGTTCCGATCTGTGTTCTTAGAGTATCGTATTCGCCTGGATAGACGAAGTATTTCAAATTAACTTTTCACTTCAAATATGTCCGTCAGTTGCATTGCTCTCAATTACATTATATGAGTAGTGAAATTATTATAAAGTTTGTCTTCGAAAGCGGAATATTTTCGAGAAAACTGTATCAGCTGAAATGTTTCTTAAGTTTGCGAATAGGTCGCTCAATATCATTATTTCATCAAGTTCTAGAGGGCATTGCGTAATATTCTGATTAATGTTTAGGGTAAAAATTTACGCTTGATTTTGTCTGAATTGTTATTAATGCACATAGAAACAGAGGTTCTCCCCGTTGAACATAAATTTACACTGAGAGTTTTGGACTTCAACTTGCGTTCGAGTCGTAAGCAGATCAAAGATCGGTAGAACGGCCATTTAATCGCCATTAATTAAGGGAATGCTTTTATACACAGCTCTGAAGGTGCTACACAAATGCCTTTCTCCCCCCGCCGGCATGTCCTCATCGAAAAAATGGTATAATTAATGGATGTACGTATGCTACACATAAACTACAATAAGCGCAGTGAAGGGTTTTTATATACCACCGCACATTTTTTTTTTTTGGTTTGAAAAATGATTTGTAGCCTACGCCAAGGAATACTGAATTATAAAAGTACATCTGCGCACACACACACGCACGTTATTTATAATGTTATACAATGTATTGTTTAAAAAAACTGTTGTGGGATAATTTTCATATGTGGCATTTTTTGTTATTTGTTATTGTATTATAGATTTATTTTTTTTTTATTTTTTCATACACAATCATAAGTTTAATTGTGGATATTGGGAATTGAGAGACTGGGTTAAACAGCACACACAAGGACACACACATTGCGAAAAAAAAAAAAATTAAAAATCAATAATCAATATATGAAAATAAAATAAACAAAAATAATCACAATAATGATCTTATATAATATATACGCAAATACGCGTACATACACATACATACATACATATATATATATATATATAAATATATACGTAAATGCACGCACGCGAACAAATTGCATACGTATGTGATTGAATGTGTAAATTAAGTTGTGTGGAAAAGGAAATTATTTTAACGAAAAATTATCGTTAAATCATAATATGAAAATGAATCAAACGGAAAAAAAAGGAATATTTTCAAAAGTAACCACGAAAACCTAGTAAAAAATGTATATATGCACAAAGAAT
>CCAG010011192.1:0-16277 GCA_001077435.1 Glossina morsitans morsitans | reverse complement strand
TAAAGTGAGAGACGGCAGCAATAATAATAATAATAATAATGATAATAATAATAATAATAATAGTAATAAATAATGTTCTGTACGCATTTTTTTTGGAATTCTTCGCAAAGGTTGCTTCAGTAATTTCTCTACATTTCTGCGTTTAAGAAAACTATCCCGTTCCTGATCAACTTATTCTTTCAGTATTCAGCAACGCGTTACTACTTTGAAGACTTTGCCGGAAACGATATGCAGTTTATTTGAAGCGTTTCGCGGCTCGATTATTCGATGAGTAGAAGTTATCCATCTTGTCAACTAACTACCGTTAAATCGTTCTAGTTGTCCGAATGTTCTCCCATTCCTACTAAAGAAAGCGAGTGCGGACATATTCCGTAAATTACTCAACCTCTCACTTCTCTCTTTTTCACATTAAAAACAATCATTTCTTTCATCTCGCTTCCGTAACACTTCAAGAGTGTTTCAATTGCTAAATAGAAATTTACTCGAGTAAGTATGTCACGCTTGAAGCACAAAAACTTACCAGAATATCATCTATTTTAGTCGGTAGCCCAACTCGACGAGGAGCTTGAGCAAATTAATTCTCGGAAGTAGAGTGAAGGGGCAGTGTCTTCGAACTTGAAATTCCGTCTCTAAACATTAAAGATCGTTGCATGGTACCCTATTTTACGCTTAGTCTTAGGGAAAAGATTTAAACTAAGGATGTTCGTTTTAATTTGTGATGACATTCACATCTGAGCAAACGCTTCCATATTTTTTCAATTGATAACTGATAAATAGCGGATTAGTGAAAGAACGGCTGAACGAGACACCTGTACAGGACCATTGCCAAATGCGAACAATGCGCAGACATTTGCAAAGTATATAACAAGTCAGGTATTTAGTAGAAATTTTTGTATGATTTCCATTAGCATAAAAAATGTTATCAAAGAATAACGTACTTTGTCTTACCATCAACAAGAGGTGCGACTGTCTCTCTAGGGCGAATACGTATAAATGAATAAATTAAAACGAACAGTTATTATATCATGAAATCCATCTATGCAAAGCAATTTTCAAATTTTTTTAATAAGCCTTGTTGTGTGCTTACGTTCAAATAGACAGATGGACAGACTATAAAGATTATCGTAATTAATACAAAGTATACGCTTTTCCTGTATTAAGTGTTTCAAATGCAGTAACAAAGTTAGTATAACATCTTTTTAATGATGATGTACGACACTATATACTGAAAGTATTCTAAAGAAAATGATGAGCAACAAAACTGCAGGCACTTAACTTTATATATAACAATGTTTGCGTATGTGTTAGTTTTGTATTGATGTTACTGTACATGCACATATGCACCGTCTGTCGTATATTCACCCAAACATATTTTTCGTTGCTGCATTTATGCAAAGTTCATTCACTTTATGCCGACTCTGGGGCTTGAATTGCAAACTATAAATATGTGAAAAGGCTATTTACGTTAGACAAAGTCTTTCCAGGAAATTGATGAAACTAAAGCAACTGAAAAAAAGCGAGTATCCACCTTGAAGTGAAATGTGGATACCATTCACTTTAAAAAGTTTTCCTTGAATCGTAGGCGTGCCGGAAACTTTCTGCCTGTATTTTCTCTATGAACTTTCGCACAGAATAAAGTATAAGCTTAAATGAAAATTCACAATGAAATATATCTCTACACAGGTAATGGTATCTTAGAGGAAATATATTGAAATTTTCTTTTCTCCTTGGAAATATATCAGTTCTTCACTACTGATCACGTTCATTTTTAGATATGCGGAGCCCGATTTAAGTATAAATAAGTTAGGTTTTAACTTTCCACATTACTCTAAACGCAGTCTTACTTTGATTAAGAAACGATTTATCTAAAGTCTCTAGGATTTACTTCATTCATGTGTTGCCAGCGGTATAATCATGCACACATCCATCGCTGTGGATATGAAAACTATAACGTCTGATGTACGGAAAAAACGATTTTTATGTAACATACATAAAAATTATTCTGGAATTCTTCCCTCAAGAAGAGCGAACTAACCAGCTAACAAGCGAACTTCTTCCTTTTTTTCTCTTCTTACATGCGTATGAATAACATATTACCTTTTGCATACATCAATGCTTCCCTCCTACGACTCGTAAACGGAATAGAGAAAAAAATAAGCACCAACATATATACGCACATATACATGTATATGTTAACACTTTAAGCACAATTCATAACAGTGAACATTATTAAGTGAAGGACGCTTTTGAACACGCCAAGTGTTTGCCAGTATAAGATTACAGAAGCGGTGTGTATGTGTGCTTAGACGCTGTCCTTGTTGCCGTAAATAATGAAAAACCCTCCAAAATGATCCACACTACCACCATTGACAGTTAATAGAGAAGGATACAAAAAAAAAGCAAAAGAAGAAAAAATCAGGAAAAAAACCAACGGATATTACTAAAGAGACATCGAAAAAAAAATTGAAACTCATATACAATAGCAAATCTTACGTGGATTCAAAACTTAAAGGCTTACTTGTAAGTGTGGAGATGAGTACTTGGAAAATTAAGTTTCCATACGTGTTGATATTATTCTATTGGCATCACATTGGCAGCTATGATGACATTAAGCATGCAACGGCATCATCATGTTAGCGTTGATATCATTCGATTCCGTTCGTTCAATGCACATTTTCGCGTACATTGACAGTATTGTATAGAAAATTTTATTTTACTCTAAAAGGCTTTCAAGACCAATATTTGCAGCTATTAGAGTCTAAAATTCAGACGTTTTACAACCAGTGTAAGCATGTTTTCCATTGCAATCGTTACTCTTAGAATTCTCGGTTAGGATGATTGCAAACAAATAAAGCATTGGACTGGTTCAGAAAAATAATACAATCTCCGAGTGGCTTATGGGTAAATCAAAATGGCAGCCCTTTGCAAGTCCCGAACGAGAACAGCTCTCCCGCCATGAAATCTATATTGAGGATCATGAACTTTACATTTAATTGCTTCTATTCAAGTTTCCGTTAAACCGATACAAGGACGTGGCAGGCGTTAAACGGCGTGTTCATGGATGCTTACCATTCATGTCTGCTCGTTAACCATGCCTTACTTGAGTATCTTAAGTGGTGAACGATTTTTGTTTTATATCGCGATTGCATTTAGATCTACATATAGGTATTCACGTAAAAATGATACGATATCATAGGTTATAGAAATTTTTTTCGTCGAGAATAACGAATATACTAAACTACTAACAAGTGAATAAAAAAAAGGCCTATAAAGACGCAAATTGAACACAACTTTTCTCTTCTTGCACTTTGCGCAAAGATCTTGTATTGTATTGTATCTGCCAAATTTTTGTAAACGATAGAAATGTGCATCACATTTTCTTCGTGTACAGACACTTCTGTTGAACTCAAAACTGTACTTAGAAGAAGCAATCATGTTTCCGAATATTTTGTTGTCAATCTCATCAGATTAATTAAGAGCGTACTTAACAAAACGGCTTATATAAACGAAGCATGTCAGCATGACTAGCTGAGTAGGTGAAGACCTCTTGTTCGAATTTCAGTGCGTTGGAGCATACTTGACCTCGTAGCTACAGTACACGCTTAGTCGGTACAGAGAAAACACATGCCGATTGGGTACACGTCTGCTAGACTGCGGACTATCTCTTTCCCTTTTCTCACTTTTTTCTTTTTGCCCGTCACCGTTGTACACGTACAGGGCAAATCCCCTGAGTGGTTGGTAATATTAGAAAAAAAAAGGAGAAAAAAGGCACCGGAGATAAATATGCTGGCAAATCGCAATAAAAACATACAATCTATTGTTCGGTCTTTCTTAACAAGAGAGTATTATGTTTAAGTTAACACTGGTAAAATATCGGACCAAACCGTATATAAATTCGTTCTTGCGATTCTCTTCATTTTGCCTATGCGAAGTGTTATTTAAATTATTTGCTGTTACATTAGCTCAATTTCAATGGAAGGAAATGTAATTTTGTTTCCTTCTTTCCATTTTGAGTTTTTCACACTTTACATTTCAATGCACCCACACATACAAAACTGTCCTTCTTTCACTTCCTTTTTGCCAGTCTAAACAACAATTACTACTTATCAACTTTAACGTGTCATCAGTCCTTCAGAGTCTACTTTTGGGCTGTTTCTTTTTCTGCTTATATGTATATACTGATGATTGAACATAGCAGTCGCATTCATTGTCGAGAGTATTTTGAGTACAGAAGTTGGTTTTATTTTCCACTTCAATTATTGGTTTTATTCACAAACTGCGCAAAAAAAAAACACTTTTTTTTCAACCCTTTGCTATATTGTCGTGCTGCTGCGGCTATATTCTTCATTATCAGTCGTCAATGTAGTCAGTCTCTGAGTGCCTGAGTTAGCAAGTAGAACATAAAATGTTGTGAAGCGTTCTTTATATTGGTATTGGTTGAATGGCGTCACTTTTGTGATTACCGGGCACCTAATGTCTCATCGCTCTGTGCAACTAAGTTTCTATAGGAAAATGCATAAATGACTATTTATTGTCCTGAAGATTTTATTAAGTTATTGATTTAATGTGAATTTATTTTGATTACAGCAAAGGTTGAAATACACAGAAAATATGTTTTTGCATATAAAAAAGTTCAATTATCATTACTTTATGGCAATATGCCGTCATTATTATAACTTATCTAAACAAAGCAGGACTAAAAGTAAGCAACTAAGACTACCGGGTGTTTTCTTTTAAAGATAGGCTAGATGGGAAAACATTAAATTGCGCCAGTCGAACTCACACCATTTGACTGATAGGCAACAACTTGAGATGAATTTCTTTGCCATGAGATCGTAATCGTGATTTCATCAGACGGACAGCAACCACTCTGGCAACTTGACCGAATCATCAACAAACTTTGACACATAGCTTCCGTTACACATTCTGAAAAAAAAATTTATATATACTTTGTGATGCATATGCTAGTGGGCTACAAACAGTTATCGAGAATTTGCGGTGGCAAATGTTTTCATCCACTTTAATAAATTAGCATAATAGCTCTTTTGAAATGGAGTTTTTAAAGTCGGCAACAACGCTAAGAGTAATCTTCTTCCATTTCTCCCATCTTCTTTAAAATGCGATTTAAAATATACGTTTCCGCCTGGTTGGCGAACTATCGTATGCTGGAGCTCTTATTTGAAACTCGGGGGGATTTTTATCTCTACGGAATCGAAAACAAAAAAAAAACCGATATAAACCTCTATACATCTTTCGTAGGCTAATTTATTACCAATGTTCAGCTGCTTCGGCGGACGGGTACTCATTTCTAGACTGCGACTACGCCTTATCTCCTTCTCTCTTGTGCCACTTGCTTGGTTGTGACTATGAACATGTTATAGGTATAAGGGACATTTCCTGAGAGATTGATATAGAAAAAAAATCGACCCTACTAACTTAGGCTAACGCCTAACATTGACTGAAGTTTTCCCTAAGAGCTCTGGGTCAGTACCAGACCATTTGAAATATTATTCAGAACTTTTTGAGCGGGCTTAAAAGGTAAGTTCACCTTTGAAGCCAAACAATAAGGGTTCTTAAGTTGATTTTCTAGCGTGAAAATCTCGATTTTATCAACGTTTTCGTCGTTCGCAACCATTCAAACTCGACCAGAATGAGAAGCTTCCATTAGCAAATCATGACGTCCGTTCAATGTACAGACCGCTCATATCGCTATGCTCTGCATTACTTGCAATAACTTAACAAATGAAAGGACAATTTTTGAAAACAAAAACCTAAGGCTTACTTCAACTCATTTTTCCATTGTGAGCGTAACAATACGTAGGATTAACAAAAACAATAGCTTTAAAATCGCACCCAAACTCCGTATGGTGTCTAATGGAAAAAACATTTTTGAATGAAATATTTTCTGCCTGCCTTTACACTAAAGATATCTGACCTTTGTGTTTATTGAATATACTTTTGATGAATATTTTAATGATGTTTGCAATAACATTAAATGAAACATTTCACCCTTCATATCTGCAACTACGCTCTAGGACATAAGGAAATAAGTATTTGCCTATGAAATGGAAATAGTAACCGCTCTTGACGGAAATTTATTATGGTTGACAAGCTGTCAATACAAATGGACTATTTATGCTGGTCCTTAGCTTTGCATCAATAGTAATTAAGGACACAGAGGAATGGTTCATTAAGTCGTACTAGTAGTTCTTTTTATTTGCTAATCGTTCCATGAAGCAAGCGGTCCAACTATCATTGCTAATAACGATAAAAATATTACAACAAACAATGTATACACAACCACGCATAATTAAAATGCAAACACACGCTTAGCAATGGAAAATTCAGTGAATATAATAAGAATTACATTTTTCTTTGTTCCCCTTCTGGAATGATTTGATTTTTGTGCTCGTTGTGATAAATGTTTATTCAAGGTTTTCCCAGATTTCATTTTTTTTTTTTTTATAAACTTGACTTAAACCGAGGCTTTTACGTATTTATAAAAGCAGCATTGCGATTGCTATAAATTCCCCTGAGCAAGTATAAGAGTAATTGATTAATAATAAGCCGCTTACTATTTTTTAGAAATCGTGGTTGTGAAGCTTACCTTTCCGCGCAGGCTTCTTTAACTTTCGTCCCATTGTTTGGAATTTTTAACTGCAGCATCAAGTTAAATATTTTCAAACCAATAGTGAAGTTTTCAAAACCAATAGGTAGGTCTCAAGACCTTTTTTTTAGTCATATAAGTAAGTTGAGAAACACCGCAGAGTGTGGTATCCCGCGATGAGAATAATATAGCAAATGCAGATATAATGTTTGAAAAAAAAAAAATAAACTATTGTTACGAACTTCGCGGTTCTCGATACGTTCTGTGTTACTAGACTAGACTAGAGGTACTCTTTTCAAGAGAAATGCACTGCAAAGTTCTTTAACTTCAAGTTTCTTTATTTACAATCTAGTTGTTTAAGGGTAGAATTACCTACATTTTACTTTGGCAACACTCTCGACTTCTCAACTCTAATGTTCTTGTCCAACTCAATGTTCTTGTCCGACTAACTCTGCCTTCCGCAAATAGTCTACTGATATACATTTTTACAAGCATGTTACTATTACCTAACTTCAAGGCTTCATTTTTAAACCGTCAACCTGCTTTTTCGCTAATCGTTTTCGTCGGCAGGCAGCTGCATAACGCGCCGCGAATGTGCACTTGGGTTTTCCCTCTCTAGGGAATTTATTGCTTGGGAAAAATCAATTAGTTAGCATGAACTGGATTTGGGATTTCCATAACACTATATAAACTTCGAAAATTCATAGAAATTGTTTAAGGAACAAAAATAAATTGATTTTTAAATGGAAGATCTAGCATACGATGTGTTTTCAATCTTGTTACCTCACTGAATTCATCTACAAGAGGATTTATATGATAAATTAGTCTAACAAGATATTTTGTAGAAAAGCTTGGGTTTAGTTCTTCTATACATAATTTTATACATAATTATGATAATAAGTTTTGTGTAAGTTTGATCAACCATGAGTCAGTCATTAACGAAAAGATGCAAAGTCTTGCATTGATAAGCAAAATTGTGACTTGTACCGTGACGGTAAGAGAGGCTAAGGAAAAAAAACGATTATTTTCCGAGATATTTACTAAATCTTAAAATCATGTCCTAGGCACGTTAAAACTTGCGCCTTCGTATAAATGAATCATTTATTTTTATACCCTACACCATTTGCGATACAAGAGTGGATTAAGTTTGTGTGGATGCAGCACTGGGAAATACTTGAGATAGACCAAACTCTCATTATACTCATCGATTCACAGTCACTTTCTGAAACATTTTCTGAATCGATACAAGCTTATCTGACCGTCTGTCCGTCTTGGCCAGTTTTGTTCAACCTACAGGTATTGAAAACGGTTCGAATCGGACCACTTTTTCGACCACTTCAAATCTAACGCCTTATTTTGAAAATGCGCTGTTTGAACAAGCGCAGGGTTGCGTAGGGTATTTAAGGGTGGACACTGGTTCGCTATAGTGTTTTTACTTGTTTTATATAAAATTAGGAAAGAAAAAGAGAGAGATTGACGTTGTGTTTAATACCCCGAGGCTGATACCAACTCTTAAACAATGACGTTTACTATAAACCTCAATAATGGAGAGTACGAAGACAATATTTGTGCGGGATTTACTGCTAAACTGATATTTTACAATGTTGAAATGATTGTAATTGGAGGAAACCAAATTCATTGCAGGAGAGTTGCGTTCGACTTCTGTGTTCAAGGTTGGACTTGACATTTTTGGAGTTTATAATTTGAAACAATTATTCTCTTCTTATTAGTCATTGTGTGCACGATGATTACCTTGCATATGTATATATAGTGTGTACCTTGTGTGTGCATTTTTAATCCGAAAAAATTCGCTAAAGCATCGATCAGCTAAACTGACTCCTATGGGCACTCTCCCCTCTTGAAAAACTTTATTTGAAAAGCACTGCGATTGCTTTGCCAGCTGGGTCGTTTAACCCCAATTCTCAAAACAAAGTGACCTTTTCAATACATGCCATGTTGACCATCAACATTCCCGTGTGCAATGTTGTTTGCAGTTGTCGCAATACCTTGCGTTATTGGCACAAACAACTTATGGTGTTCATCGCTAATATTTCGATGATCTTCATAATACTGTAAATGTCATATAACGATGGCATTCAATTTTTCATCAACTTCAAAACTTTTAGCCTTCAATGACGCTACTTTTGCTATTAGACTTAAAACCTTTAAGATTAGATAAGACACGCTTGAGAATATAACGAAGCACACTTCAATCACTACTGAGGTTTTCGTGTAAACATCTGTGCTGATAGCAACATTTTTGTATAAATGAAAAGCAATTCTTCACTTTTGTTAGTTTCATTTTCAGGTAAATAATAAAACCATGTAGTCGTCAAAAAGTGTTCGATCTGATGATGTTGACAGTCAACCAGATAAAACTCTCAATTAAATAATTAATTTGTTCTTTAACATTAACATTTCACTGAAAGGGTACAAGTACCACATGTAGCTAAGACAATGAACGACTGTAATTGTTATCAAAAGAGCAAAAGGAAAAGCAATCATTTTTATTTGATGTTTTGTTGTTCCCGTGCTTAAAGATAAGCAAATAGTAAAACTTCTATTCCTGCTACAAAGGTGTGTTTATTTGCCGAAAGAGCAGACTGCATTAGTACTCCATCTTTTCTAATACCTATTGCCAAAGAACAAAGTTGTGCTAGACTTATCATTATGCCCACGAAGCGTAAAACTTTGTCCCATTTATCCGAATAGAATGTTTAAAAAGTTTAAAAACCGCAAAAAGGAATCGAAGTTCGTTAACGTACGTTATTCCGACAATAAACTAAAAGCTACAGCAGATATCGTTGAAATTTTCGCAAACACTTGGTAATCCTATCTATCCATTTTCCGCCCGATCCCGATCTTTGTCGCGAAAATTAAAAATTTTCGATTGAATACAAAAGTAAGAGAAATTTAATTTTCTATTTTAATTTACGTGATTGGGCGGAGAAGTGCGAGAAAATCTTAAGCTTCGTAATTGCATTTTGGGAACTCGGATGCCTCTCTTTAGGCGTTATGCGCAAAATGATAAGCCTATCATATCTGAATGAGATGATAATCTGATATTCGCTTTCTTTCCTTTTCTTTTTGGCTATGATATCTGTTTAGCCGATTTAAGCAACAATTTTTTTACCAAGACGAAAGGCTTCAACTGTCACATTGCAGGGATTAGAAGCATCAACATAATTCGAAGTGAACAGATTGCAATATTTTTAAGCTTAGAGCACTAACCAGCGAATATGAGTCTAAGTAATTTATACATATCTGGCACTAGGTGTATCTACCGAGCTTGGCACTAGCTAGCCTCTTCCGCGCAGATACACGATAACCCAATAAGGAAATAGCTCTGGTCGGTATAGAGCCAGCCTATCTTTTTTTTTTTCTATGTTAGTTATTAAATTAAAAACATGTGCTTCAAGGATTCAATTTTGCGACGTCAGAGACCGCATAAAATTTAAAACTATTTAAAAAAAGAAATCTATTTTCCCAACTCAGTAAATCATCTGATATAGTTTAGCCGACACGCAGAAGAAGAGAAAGACGTACTTTATTAGCATTTCCAAGAGTTTGATAACTAATTAGAAGTAACGACGAAATGTGACTGAACAACACGGATATGGAAGCTTACAAGTACCCTGCATGTGAGTAGAATAATTACATTGTTTTGTCTATGGGTAATAAATACTATCAGTACCGCAGGCGAATGTAAGACAACATTTTCCGTATGGTTACCGCTCACAACCCGCGGAGTGAATAAATTTCTAAATTTAATATACAAGCTTATCTGGGACATATCTAATAATTGAGTGAGTCTACCTTAAATGTTCTTTAAGAGGGGGCCTAACTATGCAATATTGTCCTGGACAACGCTGTGACTTCTCCATGTGAAAATACTGTCCGCAGAGTTTACGCGGCTGTATAATGCATCGCGATCAAGTGTAAAATAAATACTTTTTTGAACTTTAAGCACAAGTGAATTTCAGGAACAAAAAAGGCATATATGTAGGAAATGTAGTTTCTTTTCCTTGTCGGAATTAAATGCCAAAGAGACATTAGTGCTGGCTATGATAATGACGCGTGCAATCAGGGAAAACGCTTGGTGTAAAATATCATGTTTTTGGTTCCAACCAGCGAAGAAATTTCAGAAATTCAGCGTGAGCAACGAGATAATCTAATTATCTCACAGTACTACGACGCTCACACCTAAAGGATACGCTAGCGACACTGGACAGATCTGTGCTATTAATCCATTGCTTCTACTATGCAGAATCAAAGGACCCGCTGTTTCTTTGATAACTTGGCAAATTCAAATTCTGCCAGAAGGCTGACACAAGCAGCAATTAAAGACCGTCTATGCGTCTACTCAAATATTTTTTTAAATTTCTTCCTTTTTCAATTTCGCGAAAGAAAAATTAATTTATTCGTATATCTGGAGCTGCACGCGATAAACTAGGATTTTGGTAGCACTTACGGGAATTGATTAGTTTCAAAGCGACGAAAATAACTTTCAGCGAGACCTGAACGAGAAGAGTATTAAAAACAAATCCTTGCAAACCTTTGCGTTGACATGTAATCGTGCAATTTTCTCATGTAAAATTTAAACCTCTAATCGATTTATTTTAGTTAGTTAGTTGGAAAGTTTTTTTTATCTTTTTTTTATTTCGTATCTCTCATCCAATGTGCAACGTTTTTATTGATAAAGCTGACCATTTTTACTCCAATGGTTGATATTAAAATCTTCTCTTTCTGAGCACAAATTCAAATACCTTTCATTAAAGCCGGTATTACAACGCACAGCGGCTGCGGTGCAGTTGGTATCGTAAATTGGAAATTCGACCATGTTCGTGCTGGCGTAATTACACGCCAGCAGTGTAGTATTCAACGTAATTCCTAGCTTCTTAGCATATTCAGAATAACTGGACGCGGCACAACCCACCCTCACGTTACGGTCAGACATCATGATAGCGAAATGACTAAAATTCCTGTTGGCACGGAAGAGTAAAATATCAAATGAATTATTAATAAAACGAAGGCTAAACTCACGTTTGGTAAAAATCATACGGATAAGATTCAACATATTCTTCTTTACTGTTTGCAACTTGTTTATACCAACTTAATAAAATCCATTTGATACGTTCGTCGGCCGAAACCGATAACGTTGTTTTATAAGTGCCCAAATTCTGACCAGGATACCTATAAGCGGATGTGTTGAAGCAATTGTCGTATCTCAAGGCACATTTTCTGACATTGTATTCAGCGATTTCAGCCAATTCGTTGTCCCATTCCATCGTACCCATGCGGCAAGCGATTTTATGGTTTTTATCTCCGCCGCTAGCGATATAATTACGTTTTTCATTGTGAAAATTCACAATCGACTCCTGAACGTGCTTTAATTTTAATAGTTCTGCATCCAAAGGGCAATTTTCTTTGAATTCCTATATAAGAAACGTTAAATGATATCAAAAGCGCCCAAAAGCTAGTTCATCCATATCATTACTCACAGGCTTTTCTACGCAGGCGACATGATTTGGGCAATAACTGCAGTAATCCTTTTGCGCCAAGCCAAACGCTATAATGCTTACTAGTGCAACAAATAGTTTCATTGTTTTTTGCTAACTTCAAAGAAAATGCTAGAGATTAACTAATGACAACATTAGCTCGATAGTAGGCTTTTATAAATGAGCTGATATTACTTGCAACGTAATGCGAAATGAATTGGAACAAAGCAAGCAACATGAACTGTTCTCAGAACAGTTGGTTTTCTTTTTAACTAAGACAACAGGGAAAACCAACTGGAAAATTGTGAAGGCCTTTGATTGAACCTTCAATGTACGTCTAGAATAAACTGTATTACCAAACTTCAAATTGTACTAACATACATTGTACTTAACCAACTGTGGAAACCGGTCTTTATACGGCTTGTGCGAATTAAGCTCCACTTCAGTTTACAGTGGTTCTAAGATGTAAACATTGCCTGAGGAACTTAATTCGAAATTTAATGCTGATCAAGTACACGTCTACATATATTATTATATATTTATATATACTTCAACGTACTTTTGTACACATTCGCGTTTTCGTTCAAGCTTTTTTGAAACTCTCTTCCTACGACTACCACAAATTCAGACTGTTAATCTATTAGCCGAACGGCTACAGTTTTCTAAGCAGAAATCCTTTTATATCAAGTCCACGCATATCGAACTTTCTGCCTGTACGCTCGTTGATTGTCCAATCAGCACTATGCTGGAATGCGTTGCCGCTGGCTTTGGCATCGTTTGCTGACTTCTTAAAAGGAAATTGGCCTTGCTTTTGAGCACCCGAATTTGTTCGATACTGGCAACTAACGACTTCAAAGGTTAGTGATAGAGCAAGATGACTATTTCATTATCCCTTAGTTTTTTCTACGTTAATGTAACCACGTATATTGGCCCAAGGGTTTAGAGTTGCGAATTTAAATAAATAAAAAACAAATGAGTTTCGTGTGCAGCGGAACGTCGTGAAATTTTGCACACATTTCATTTGAAGATTAGTAGTAGCAGGAAATCATGTGAATTCGCCAATAGCGATGCGAAATTATTCTAATACATCTTCCTATATGATTTCAAGTGCAATAATGAAATAAGTTTATTCTGATGAAAAGTAGCGCAGCAGTAGATAAAAAACAGACGACAAGCGGTTATCTCAAACACTAAAAAATCAAATGCTAATTTGCAAATATTCATAAGACTGCTTGCTTCACCAGACCGCCCTTGCTCGACATTTGAGAATTTCACAACCGCGTTTAATAAGTAGGCGATCTTCTTTCTCGTTTTGTATCTTAAACTAGTTCTTCCGCCAGAAAACGGAAGTATGCTTATTTTATTTTCCATTTGCATTATTCACAATTCTCTTAAAAGCTCTTCTTAACGAAATATATAAACTTGCGTGCAAAAACTTGCAATATTTCCGGCAATATTTGGAGCCGTAACATCATTCTTACGGCCAAAAGAATGTTTGTATGACGGGCAAGTGGACAGATGGACATGCTTAAATCGCTTTATAATTTGAGGCTGATCGAAAATATATATATATATATATAACTGTGGAGCTTCGACAAAACGAATATACTCCCCATCCTTGGGTGATGCATATAAAAGTAACAGAAAAAGGTAACTCGGGTATGGAATTTAGTGAGGAGTGTATTGTACAGCACTTACCTTGAAATGAGCTTAAAGCTGAGTCTTATTCTAGTGTTACGCTCAATTTTGGTCACCTGGAAACGTTCACTTCCGCATAATTGACGTGCAAAAATGTCTTGTTAGACAAATTTATGCTAATTAAGAAGAAGAAGAAAAGGACAAATTTCACGATTAAGCGTAGATCGTATGCATAGATGAACTCAGGGGCGATGATCTACGTCGCGTAGAATAGTTGATGCTTTGTGGCTGTTGTTGCTCTTTATATTTTTCTATTAAATTTTCTCATTACAGTTGCATTGAGAAGAATTATCTTTTCTTTGCACTGCGTCTCCTGACATTGACTGACCAACAAAAGGACGCAAGCCTTCGTCGACAAAATGCCTTGGAGTGCCGTTGCAAATTTTATAGGCAATATTAACCAAATTCCTTTCATTGTCAATATTTTTATTGCTTTCGGATATACTGTTCTATATGCACTAATCATTTATGAGCCTCTTCAAGATTTCCACATTCAACGCTACCACAGTGCGGGGTAACATAATTGAAAAACATACTGTAAATGCCTTACTTCTCTCGATTTTCTAATTAAGATTTTGTGTGCGAGACTTACTACCTGTACCTGGACAATGTATAAATATATGTATACACGTTCTATATGTTACTTTATTTACTTACTCGCCTCAACTACAAATATCCTCTCAGCCGGTTTGTTGAACATGTGTACTTATTTTTGAAAACATATTTTATTTAAACTTCATAGATGTTGCTCGTTGTTTGCTTATACTTTGCAACAATACAAGCTCATTACGGCTAACTTCAATTTCACTACCAGTTATATTTGAAAATTTGGTAACCTTCGTAATGTTGGTAGTGTCTCCATTTTTTAGGATGTTTAAATTTGTGTGTCCGAATTAATTTTTCCCCTTGATGTCCTTAATTTTATTTTTACTTTTCTTTCGGTTCTTTAATTTTGCCACCTGACACTTCTCTTATTTCTTCATTGAGGTATGAAAGTTCTTTTTTATTTTACGACTGCGAAAATGCATTGCTTGAAAAATTAAATCTACATCCAGTGCTAAGTATCCAAACGCACTCGTTCCAAGGACGGCTTAGTGAGTATTTCTTTTACGTATATTGTTCACTTACTATTTAAATTGTCCATTAAAAACTATCCCGTAGAGATAACCATTGCGGTAAAACTGAATAAACCCGAAAATGCTACGAGTTCATCCAAAATAATTTCATTTGTAATATTGCTTATATGTAATTCACAGGGAATGTTTACGAAGAAAAAAACATGTTCTCCCTGACCACCAAGTCAGACTCAGAAATAAACATGAAGCTAACCTACAAAGAACTCCCTGCCCGAGAGTACGGGATTCCTTCCTAACTATGAGGCAGCGAAGCTTCCGCGAAAATAAAAGTTTGTGCGGTATTCGGGATGCGAAAAAGACCTCCTCGAAAGTTGAAACAACACTTGCAGCACTCATGGATTAAGTAGCCCGAAAATTTCTTGCGGTTTTTCACTACGAAATAAAATAATTTTGCTTTATATAAGGAATAAATTTTTTTAAGATAAATATTTGCCGTTTTTTCTATAATAAGCTATCACTTTTCAGGCAATTCCATTATTCCTTCCTCATAAGATTTCTGATCTTATGCATCAAAAAAAGTTTCTGTAGATGAATTTACACTGTTAGCTGAATTGACAGCTTTGCCAGATAAAGAATTTTGCAGAGAACGAAGGAGATGGTAATCTGATGCTGTAATGTCAGGACTCTATCGTGGGTGTGGTAATACATCCCACCCAAGTTTTAGTCGGAACTCAAGCATCCAGCTCTAGTACAATTCTCAATCCTTTTATGCGATCACCAACAGTTGTTTGGGATGGATTAAGCTTTTCTGCAATCTCAAGAATCGTTATGTATCGATCAGCTTTAATCATAACCTTAGTTGGCCGTCGCGAATGCTATTTGGTTTACCAGAATACGGTAAAGCTTTCAGTGCAAAATTCCCAGGATGAAATTTCGCAAACCAATTCTGGCGAGTGCCGTGTGCTACACCATTAGTTCCGAACATTCGCGAATATTCTCTCCCTATGTGCTTCTGCAGTTCTTTCAACTTTTTTGAAATAAAAAAACAAAATATAATTTATATGGTCACTTTAATCTTCCATTTTAAGAATTACGTCTCACTGCTAAATCACAACCGATTACTTTGAAATTTTTTTACAGAATACAACGACAACAGCAGCAACTTTCTCGGCAACCTATTATTTTCGTCCTGCGATACCAATAAGGCTTCCATTCAACTATAACTTTGTCTCAACAAAATTTCGGTTAGGAGTTAGACAGATAAACAGGATTCTCAAAAGAAAAACTAAAAAATAGAGAATAAATATTTACATTTAATGATCATAGGACCCCTAATATTGATCAGAGACTAACGTTGCGTTTACCCTGAGTAAATGCCGTACACCATTTTGGGAAAAA
>CCAG010011189.1:0-31304 GCA_001077435.1 Glossina morsitans morsitans | reverse complement strand
GGTGTACGTACAAAAATTTGGCAACAAATGCATAATAAGTTTTTCGTGCATGCAATGCCCTTATGCGTGCTTCAAGTGGGACAAGAGATATCTAAATATGATAAGAGTAGTAGCAGTGTGTATTACGCAGTAAGTGATAAGATCGATTTATGAATAATCGTTAATACCGCTACTTAAAGTCACTAGATTGAAATCTCATGATTCATTGTTAAGTTGTCTCTTCATTGCCGTGTCAGACGATCGATCACAATTTCAAATTTACCAAATTTCTAGATAGCATTAAATTTCCAACGAAGTAAAGGTCGATATCGATCATTGCTAATAATTTACTCCAATTTTTGCATTATTTATGAACGAATGTGGACCTGCTTTCAGTCGACATTTCAAAAACAGGCAACGGACAAATTTAAGTGGCTAGAACGATTTAGAATCTTATACTAATAAAAAACGTACATACGTACACACTTGAAATACTTAAAATGTTGAGATTTTCTTGTTCTTCCTAAGTTCTAAGCAAGCTTTCCCTTTCCGTTCAGTAACATTAAGCTTTTGCAGCCTATACCGCCGTTGGATGCAGAAAGATATAACGAATAGGCCGATCTTTCACCAAGCGAGCCGGTTTAAATAGATTTACAGATTTGCTTATCTTTTGGTCGATTTCAATCATTTTCAATACCAAGGCATCCGCAATAACTTCCAATATATTTGCCAGAGTTGTAACTGATAGCGTTTTTGCGACCGGGAGAATCTTCGCAACAGAAAATTACACAGCCAGATGAAAGGACAGACGGACAGGCGGATTTACTTAGATTCACTCAGATTTCCACACGTTCTGGTTATAGCATTTCTGAAGGTAAATAAATGCCTAGAATCCGAATCTGAATAAATGGCTCAATAATTGTGTATTAAAAATAGGCGTGGCAACAAATCATTTCAAATCAATATCTGTCACAATTCATTATAAAAATTGATTCACATCTTTCGCAAACGCTTGCACATACATTAAATAGGAACTCAAGTCTAAAGAGCGTAAGTAAGCAGGGCATGTATCACACACATGTACATGAGTAAACTTAATAAATCTGTTTTTGGTTTGTTTTAGTAATTATTGTTCGAATCCAATCCATATTGTGTTTCTTTTCTTTTCAAGTCGTTAGAAGTGAAAAACATATGTTCATAGACACTGGAGTGTTTTTGTTTTTCTTCGTACACACATGCTATGATGCATGACTTGTTAAAATATTTTATTGAAATTGTGTCAAAAGCAAAAAGAAAACCAATCTATATAAAAATAATATTTCTATCAACAAATTATTTACGAGTAATTACCACAATTTAAAAATTGCTCATGTGAACAAAAATTCCGACAAATAAATATTATCTGAAATTCTTTTGTGATTTTCGTAAATTGCAATCATTTTCAATACACTGCAAAAAAGTATGAGCAACGAATACACTTTTTATATGTATGTATGTATGTATGTATTTATAACGTATCTAGAAGTATACGCACACTATGACCGCTCTATGTTTCGATTGTAATAAAATATTTTTTAAACACAAAAGAAGGAAAACAGAGCGACGAGAGAGTGAGAGAGAGTTATAATAACTTTTTCTTATTAAAAAAAAAAAAATAATATAAACTTCAAGTTGCCTTATATCTGTAGATAAGTGCGTGTTCATAAATATATATATGTATATAGATATGTGACAAATAAGTGTGTACCATAAATTTTTTATTATAGAAAATATTTCATTTCCGTGACACTTACCTGCCGAATAAACAAACGAATGACAAACAAGAAAGAGAATTGAGACGCTATAAATTGATTTTAATGGAATCTCCGTAGAGAAAACGACAATAAAAAGTAAATCGTGTTAATAAAAAATTCAATAAGATTGTCTCATACGATAATAGTTAATCAACATACACATAAACATACATAGTTACAACTTTACTTTGTATCACAATTTTTATGTTGCTCCTTCAATGCAATACATGTTTTCACTTACAACAAGGAAACGTCAAATGTTAAGTTTCTTCAATTTCATAAAAGCATGACATATAAATACAATGTAAGACGAAATTATTACATAAAGTGTTGATGCGAACGAACCGCATTTTTCTTCTTTTTTTTTATATATAAATTTCTTGGTTAACCAGTACAATTGTAAGTACATTCTATCAATGGACGATATTTGATCAAAAAGATAAACAGAATTTTACTCTTTCTTAAGAGGAAAATCTTTACTTAATTATGAATGCCTTAAGAGGGAATAGATTTGCTTTAGCGTTTTCTCTAATCTCCAAAGCAAGTCTATTATCGTCTCCGCAATGTTGATGAAAAATGATCATCGCCTACATCATTATGTAATATAGGGCATATTAAGCTCGGGAGGATGTATGTAATATCGACAATGGCGTAAGGTGGACCTACTTTTTATAGCCATCACTGAGCGATGACAGACCAATATTCGAAATCCATTTAGCCGAAACGTATTCTTGATCTAAATCAATTTAAGCATGTCCATCTGTCCGTCTGTGTAATGTCTGTTCGAAACATTCTCCCTTCGACTTCAAATTTGACAGAAACATTGGAAGTTCTTGCACGCAGATTGGCATCAAAAATGGGCAAAATCGGTCGAGAGACACACCTGGAGTGCCACGTGAACGTGAGAAAACCTCTGTTTTTTAAAAGGAATAAAAAATTGTTTTTTTTTGCTCATTACTCATAAACTACAGCAAATATATCTACAAAAATTCTATGGGCGATGCTGTAGTACTTGTATAAGCTATCGCCTACGATTTTGCGAAGAAATTTGAAACGAATCCCACATGTATATGCACGAAGCATCGGTTGCCCTCAATTGAACAAAAAATAAACATTTTTTAAACATGAGTATTATTTAAACTCTTACTTGCTCATAAGCGTTTACTTATATGCAATGGATCCACAAGTATTGCTGATCAAGTCTTTCGGTAGGTAAAGAAGCAGAAGAAGTCATAACTTCTGTAAAAGAAGTGTTTACTGTTCACAAAGCAAAATAAATAATTAAATAAATGAAAATGAAAAGTAAAGAAAAGATGAAATAAAAATGAGGATAACTCTCGCTTTTAAAATAAGCGAAATTAAGCGCAACTAAGAAATCTATATGCATATGGAATATGTTTAAAAAATTGAGAGCATGTTCATCTAACTGCGAACCACAATCAGTTACCCCTTGCTCCGGGGAGCCCTATCTTCCTTTAATGCTTTGAAGACATATTAGAAAGATTGGACATCTCCGTCTTGAGACAAAAAGAGTTGAATTTGGCGAGTTTTGTTCAAGACCCCAACAAAATGTTATGTAGGTATCTATTAGGGAAAACTTTGTGAAAACCAAACACAAATTTCGATCCTTTCGTTAACTAGCAAATCTTTGGTTAAAAAAAAATATGTCCCTTAAACGCACTTAGGGTCGTTTTCAATAAATCAAACGAAACGGAAAGTTTGCTACCAAATCGATTTGTTAATCGGCATCCTTAACAAGAAGTTAAATGATTTACTTGGTAACAACACAAAGTTTGTTAACTGTTGGTTAGATTATTGCGATTGGATTTTCCGCATACTGCAATTGATTGCTTTGCCTCATGCGAATCGGATGGACAATGCACACAAAGAAGCATATCACTTCTCTTATAGTGTAATATTTTTCATTTTTTAAATCAATACTTTTTCATATAAATGAATTCTCACAGTTTTCCTTACTTCATTTTATCAACCATATGATTGTTATTATCAGTTGTTTTCTTTTATTTATCCTGCCACTTAGTAACTAATTAGAGGATGTCTTATAATGTAATTTAACTGTCGTGATATAGATTTGGTGTTAACTTAACTGATCTTCAGTTAAATGATTATTCAAAACAGTCGTTAGCGTCTTTGCAGAATACACTTGTTAGATGCAGGCCATCGTGTAGTTACTAGTTTATAGACCTTAGTTGTAGTTCAAGCATATCTATAGCACAAACAATCAGTCTTTATACTGTGATACTGTGATAATGAAAACAAAAACAAAAACAAAAATCAAATTATATATGTATAAATAAAAAATACATTAATACATATTTATATGTACATACATTGAATAGCAATAAATGTAATCGTCACCGCAGGCGCATAACATCAAACAGTAGTAAGTGCGCGTAAAGTAAACTTTTTAAAATCTACTCGCATATACATATATAAGTTAAGTATTTTAAATGAATATTGAACAATACACACGCCCCGCGAAACGTCAACTGACGATTCGATCACAATCTTTAAATGAAAGCCATGTGTATGTTCATCGTTTTCATTCATTTATTTATTTTAAAATTGCATTTTTATTACCTCTTAATATGTATTCAGATATGATGGCGGTATTGTTTTTATTATGATGCACGCGCTCTTCAGATTATAATACAAATAAAATCAACGGGTAATAAACGGGTAATCACCGTGCAAACAAAGTTAATGGACAAGTAAATATATAAATGAATAAATACATTTTAAAAAGGAAAACCGAACACATGTGCTATATATATATATATATATATATATATATATATATATATATAAGTAATCCCTGTCACGCATATTTGTATTCAAATTAAGTCAAATTAAATCATCATTAAAATTACAAAAGAAAACAATCATTCATTATTTCATTGGAACATGAAAGTTTTACTTAAAAGCGTGTCAGAGAACTATTAAAGCCTTTGCCGTCTTTTCATTCCATTATATGTAGTTCATGGGGGGGTGGGGCGAAAAATTAGTCGTTCTATTTACATCAATTTATATATAAATATATATATTTTAAGAAAATTATCTAAATAAAAAATTTTATTTTGAAACAAAACATTCGAAGCATAAAAATTGAAGGAGCTGTCAGTACGGCCTGCTTACAAAAACATGATTTCGAGGGAAACGCTTAAGGCTTCAAGTTTTAAATTTGAAGACATTAGACGGCAGCATAAAGCGGCATGATCAGGTTCGAATTTACTCTCATGTCCAATCGCTTTTCACACTCATCGTCCGTTAGAGCTTTGCCGCTACCGCGACCGGATAATGTCCATTCGCGAAATCCGATCCGCGAACCTTAAAAACGGAAACGTATGTTTTGAATTTCATGAAACTTAGTGACTTTCATTAAAACGCATCGACAGGCCACATTTATTAAATCGTGCCAGAATCTCACATAAGTAAAGAATGCCCCACACTTGCTAATATGCGCTGTTCGTATTCCTGTATGGTACGACGAAACGAAACGACAAATCGAATAAAACCGCATTCTTCGGCGGGCGATAAAAAAAAAAAATGAAATGTAATTTCTTATGATTGTTATAAATAAACTAATGCTGATAAAGTCATTGGTAATAAACCAGAACTTTCTAGTGAACGAAATAATATAAAATTGTTAAGAATTAATGTTTTACTTTGTTTACCTTTATTTTACAATTATTAATTTTGTTGTGCGAAAGATTTATGGGATTTTTTTATCATTTTCAGTATCGCTATTTTAGGTGCTTCTTAGAAATTTTGTAAGAAATAATTGATAAAAATAAAAAAAAAAGAAGAAAGAAATAGACAGAGGTGAAGATAATCATGCATTTTTTTCTTTTTTCATTTTTGTACCCGTCACTCGAGGGGGGCTTCACCAATTTGTTCATTTCGTTTGTAAATGTTGAAAAAAGCTTGTTAAAGGTCTCATGAAAATTTTTAATTAGCATAAGAGTCTTAATCAATTTAGTTGGATGAGTCTATCTCATCGCTGTTGGAATTCTCAGAGTCTACAAATTGACATAACGTGCCTCATACACTAAAAGTATAAATTAAATTGCACATCCAAGGTGTTGATAATGTACAATACACCCTACAAAAGATTCGAAAGTATTTTCATAAATTATTTACGACTTATGGAAGCAAATCATTTCAGGCATATAAGATAGCTAGCCTAGCTAGCTTCTCAGTCGTCCACAATTAAAACGTAAAGGAATTTCATATACTAATCGGTAGCGAGGAAACCTATTTGATTGCTATCACGCCCATCGCAAAGAGTCTAGAACAGAGTGTTTCTTCTTTTTACAAAGTGTGATGCTAAGGACAGCAGCGTCAATTAAGCAACCGTAGCAATGTTTAACTAATCGGACGTGTCTTCAGTCAATACGCATGAAATCAATGTGAGCGCTTTACATATTAATAAGTATTTGCTTGACGTTGCAGGCGAGGGAACTAATTTACTCCACAGGCATAGATATTTTCACACATTTAAACGAAACGCACTGTTACGAAGAGGGCATATTTGATCAACTGAATATATTTCCGTTAAAAAGGAAATTTCTTAAAATGTTGGGAAAATAACAAATGCAACTAGAGATTTTCGATGGTTTACCCGCCAACTTCATAAAGTGAAGGGATCTTAAACGCCTGGCGATAAAGAAAACCTCATCAGTACAAGATGAAATTTAGCAAGCGACGACGTGGACAAAAATTCGTTGGGTTACTCGGCTGAGAGGACTAAGAGGATTAATAAAAACCTAAGAAGTAAGGTTCCCACTTTTCAAGGTTAAGAAGTAAGGGATTTGCTAAGTCGAATGAGTTGAAGCGTGGTCTCCATCTTGCACGTTGAGTGACCTTAAATATAGAACTGAAGTGTTGTGATGTACTAAAATTCTAGTTACTGTTAAAAAAAAAGAAAAAGTTCCTATTACTTTTCGATAAATGTTTCTTGTAAGTTTTTCAATGAAGGCTCACAATTCGATTATTATATCTGAAGGATGAGAGGTATATTCATTTTGGCAAAACGTTTGCAACGCCCAGAAGGAAACTTTAGCGACTTCAGAAAGTATTCTTGACCTAAATCGATTTAAGCATGTCCATCTGTCCGTTTGTGTAAAACCTTCTCCTGACCGCAAAAATAAAGGCCACGAGTTCAAAGTTGGCAGAAACATTGCAAGCTCTTGCATGCAGGTTGGCATTGAAAATGGGCAAAAACGGATGAAGGACACATCTACAATGCTACGTAAATTGAGAACACGTCTCTTTTTCAAAGGGAATAAAATATTACTGCTCATAAAGCACAACAGATCTGCAAATTTACAGAAATTTGCACGCGCGTTCTACCTGTGCAAAAAGGGGAAAAATTGACCATGCCTACCCAATATCACATTGCATTACAACATTGAATTAAAATTTACCCGCAGAATCACCCTACAAGGCCAATTTCAAATTCGGCATGCACCTAGACATGTCCGCCTATTCATCTGTCTGTCTGTCCACCTGTACGATATCTGTGATGAACATTCTCCCGTTCGCAAAAAAGAAGGTATTGTCTACAAATTTTGCAAAAGAGGTTGCAAATGGCGCAAGACTACTAAATAATACGTCCACAAGACCCACATGTTGCTCTACAGATACACGATAAAAATTTCCATAAAATTACTCTACAGGAATATCAACCCAATATTATGGAATATGAATACTTATGTATTTCCTTTTCCTCAAACTTCTATAGGGTCACGAATATAATTTTGTTATTCATTTGTTTTTTTTTTCTACTTTATTTGCGTATAAAGTGGTAACGTATTGGAAAAAATTTGTATATATATATATTTCTTTTTTAAATTTTAAATTAAGTATGATTTGTTCTAAATATGAATGATATTTCAATTTAAGTCCAAAGCATTATAACAACGTACGAGAAGAAGTAGACATCTTAACGGTCAGACGGGAGGGCAGGGCCACCAAAAGTTCCGCTTACGCCGGCACCCATAGTCATTCCCGCAGATGCTGCACTTTGAGCCTTGCCGGCACCGTCACCGCCACCGCCACCGCCGCCGGCTCCCGTGGCGGCACCCATGCCAAATTGGGCACTGGCTTGGCCAGATTCACCCATTGTAGTATCAGCCCCTTGAACTCGAATTTCAGAAAATGCCTGTAATTTATTAAGCGTCGTTAAAATATGGTGTAGAAATATTTTTTCAATTATCAGCGACTATTACCAGCATAATAATTAATATTAAGTAATGGACACCGTAAACCAATTTCATATTTATTTAATTTAATTTATTTTTTAATTTAAAGTTGTATTCTCCCTTTTTTTTTTTTTTTTTGTTTAATTAAGAAAAGCTTTTGCAACGTTTTTGTATTTCGTGTACGGACAATTGGAACTGTTACTGTCAAAGGTTCCGTCCAGTATTTATAGGTAGAATTTTCAAAAAAAAAAACAATGCAGAGCATTGCATGCTGGCGTTTGTTTATGATTTATTTTTTATTGTTTTTATCTTACAACATTAATCTTAGCTGAATTTTTAATTACAATTATTGTAAACTGTAGGAAAAGGTTATACTGTTTATGACACGCTATATATATATGTATATATATATATATATATATCTGTTTATGTGCGCTATTAACAAACACAACTATTCAAATCCGGGATCCAGAAATATTTTTCAACTTATTAAAGTAGGGAATAGAACGGGCTTCAGCGAGCTGTAAGCAGGTTTTGTGCTAATGGAAAAGTTTAAATACAAACCTTTAAACTACGCTTTCAAGTATCGTATTCTCAAACGTCGGTTGTTACGTTAAGCGTAAATTTCATCGTCTATCCAGTTTATTTTGAATTTCAAAACAATGTTTTTTTATTTCTATTCTTTTTTGTTATTATGCCCTGCGCCACAAGCGATGTAACTTAGTGCGGCCGTGTGTAACATGGAGAAGGGCTTAATATCGACTCACCTTTTATTATACCGATCGACTCAAAATCATTAGCTGAATTGATCTAAGCCTGTCTGCCCGTCTGATGTCTGTCCATGTAAATTTGTGTTCAAGCTACAGGTCGCAATTTTTAGGTAGTTCGATGAAATTTGGTACAGTGCTTTGTTTTCGCCCAAGGACGAACGCTGTTAAAAATGGTTCAGATCGGTTCACTTTTTCGACCACTCCCCGTAAAACGCCCCATTTTGAAAAGTCCTTTTATGGATAAAAATTTTAATTTGCAAAATATCTCGGCAAAAGAGGCCAAGTAATAGTGTTTCGGCATTCTAAATTGGTATGAAAACTTTGAACCGGCTGGAACAATTGCTGGACCCGCTCATATAACGAAAACTGAAGTTGATGCGACAAGAAGGTATAAATTTCGATGAAAATTATATCATAATAGTAATTTAGTATAAAAAAATTAACTGTACCAAATTTGGACTATCTCCGCCCATTTTTTAGATCTAATACTAATAAAGATTTTAATGAAAATTGATCCTTTATAGAGCAGAAAAGTCTAACTTTTAATATGAAGTGATGAAAATTTGTCGAATCATAGAAAAATGAACTCTACAAAATTTTGACCACCTACCCCTATTTTCGGATCCTGCCCTATGTAAGGTTTAAACTGGTACTACATTAGGTTGCGTTTTGGGCGCGCTTCTCCAGAACTATGCACATGAAAAATATGCCTTTATGTATAAACAAGATATAACTTTTGTGTTCTATAATAAAAATAAGAATTGTGTTAGACAACGTGGTGTAGGGTATTTAATGGTCGGCCTTCCCCGACTATATGTTCTTGCTTGTTTTTTTTAAATGGTTTTCACTTTACAAAGTATTATAACGAAAGAGTATTAAAGAAATCTTAAAATCTACAATTAACGACCAATGGTTCGGAATCAATTTTGCCTTTATTGGCAACCAACCATTGGTGCGGTCCCAATAGCAGCGTTCTTGTCCTCAATTTTAGGTTTTTCCACATTTATGGCTGCAGTAGTTTTCACATCAGAATCAGATAAAATAGTAGCGATGGCAGGAGCTTGTTTACCTTCCGGTATTGATTGAGTATCATCTTTAACCTGAGCCCAAACCTGGAAATATTGTTCGAAGCTTTGAAAATATCTTTAGAATTTCATTTAGTTTACCATAGCGGCCATTGTGGTTAGCAAAATAATTCTCCACAAGAATTCCATTTCAAATCCTGTCTTTCTTTTCTTTTTGCTTTCGTGAATTCCTTAAAAATTCGAAAACTCGATGATGTCTTACTATGGCTTGACGAATGCGGACTGATGATCGCACTACATATAACCGCTATTTAAAGTCGGCAAAAACGCAGGCGTAAGTTGGCAAAAATTTCGAATTTCATCGGAATAAATGAGAATGTATACGTTTTAAAGTATCACAAATAAGGAAAAACGATCTGAGAACATTTATATATTAAAAATGTTTATCGATAATAGTAAATAAGATTTTTTGCACGAAAATATTGAGTATTTGTTTATCTCAAATTCTCTTATTATGAAAAAGTAAAATAAACATTTTTATACCTTACACTAGGTGTGAAATGTATGCAATATCGAGAAGGACTGGAGACAGGCTCACCCTCTATCACACCGATCGCCTCAGGATAATTTTTTGAAACGATTTTCTGATCTTGTCTGTCCGTCTTGTGTTCCTCTTGTCGATCCTACAGGCCGCAAATTTTTAAGATATTTTCATGAAATTTGGTATACTGGCGCGCTTTAGACTAAGAACGAACACTATTGGTAATGGTTCGGATTGGACCAGCTTTTCGAACACTTCCCATATAAACCCTGACTTTGAAAGGTTATTATATAAATAACTGTAGGATGGGGTCTGGTATTTAATGGTTACTAATTGCTTTTTGAAATTGTTTATGAATTATATTCAAAGCATTCTAAATCTAGAGTTGTTCTTCGATAGCGAACAATATCGCTGGCGTGTATTGTACATAAAATGTAGTGTTTAAATATATTTTAATATTAAATAAAAGGATTTTGAATTTTTAGTTTTTCTATACAGCGCTTCTGAAATATTTTAAATATACAGGCTAGGTTATATTGTTTTGATTAGGTTATTTAGGTTAAAAGATCTTTGAGATGACCTCAGAGTTTCATCAGATAGAAGTGTGTTGAGGATGAAAATGTTCTCATTTATTATGGAATTCTTGTGATTAGACAAAAATCTCGTCTCGTTGAGAGAAAACGGTTGCAGGTATACCTTAGCAAACAAGAAGAGGAGAGATCGAAAACATGTGTTTAATATTATGTGTTACATATTATTTATGTATTAAAAATATTTTAAAAAATATTTACTTTACAAGTACTAATGAAAACAGTGCCACCGCCTATCGCTACTCAAGAAGTAAAAACAAGAATGATAATTTTGTTACTTTAATATTTTGGGGACAAGCAAGAACAATACAAGACCGACCTTTAGATACCCTATGTACACCAAAAATTATTAATTATTTTTGTGTAAAGGCATACTTTTCATGAAAAGCCTAAGATTCGAGGATGCCCAAGACGTCAACTAACGTGATACGAACTTAACAGTTGTCGTAGTTTACTTGTCAAAGTTTTTAATGCCCCTATATATGGCTGATTCTATACAATAGACCTACGTGTTCGAAATTCTCTACCGTTAATTTTTATGTTACACTGGTGCTACGAACCAATTTTCAACATAACATATTAAGAATTAGACCTTTTTGGGAGTATAATGATTTAATATATCATGGCAACCCTTGTATGCGATGATGTCTGAAAAATAGAGTTACTTATTTCAAACTTGATAGGGATAAGTTTTTTATAAAATTATTCTTACGGAACAATTTTTATCGTAAAATATCAAGTATTGGACATTCTTGCAATATAAAGGCGTATTGTTCATTGGAATCCTTATGATACGGGTGGGATCCAAAATATAAACTTAATGTCCATGATCCAATCAGTTCGGTAAGATTCGATAAAATATTGAAAATTAAGCCTTTTTACTATATAAAGATGCAGTTTCTGTAAAGGGTTCAAAAAATTACTATATTCGATCCAAAGTTTTACACCAATTTAGAAAGCAGAAATACTTGTGCTCAACGATTTCTGTTGCGAAATTCTGAAAATTACAATACTTTTTCCTATAACGACTTTTCGAACAAGCCGTTACATGGGGAGGCATTGGTGGGAAAAGTGATCGGGTTCGAACTATTTTCGCTAGCGTTCATCCTTGGGCCTAAACACGGCAGCTTATCAGATTTCATCAAAATATCTCGAGAATTGCGACCTGTAGGTTGAACGCAAGAACACATGACCAGGCATCAGTAGGTTATAAGAAATCATTCCATGTAGGGTATAAAAAATCATTCCAATTATGTGCAATGTTTCCACAAATCTATAAAATAGATGACAGTTTCCATAAAAGAAAAGAACGAAACAGAAGAAGAAACAAGTCACATAAGGGTAACTCCGTTCCTCCTTTTTTAGTTCATCCATATACAAGCTTAGGCAAAAATCGATATATTATCTGATCATCTGACTTGATTTCGACTGTTGACTACTAAAAGAAGAGCTTAAACCTGGATAGACTTGTATAAGACTTTATCATTCGCGATTAAAGAGCAACAACTAAGCCAATCGATGAAATTCCTTGTTAAAGAAAAGTAAAAGAAAATTTCCTTTACACAATTTTAATTTAAATGCATTTCTATTACAAATATTGAATTTATTACTTTTGGCCTTTTTACGTCAATGAACTTTTTAAGCTATTTTAACATTTCTTCGGCGTCATCAAGTACATGGCAACAATAGTGACCATCAGCGATTACGGCATATGCATTCACGTTCATTTATTTGCTAAGGCACGCGCTCTACAATAACGGCGATTATGATGACGATGACAATGATGAATATTTCAAAACATTTCATTTCATTTTCTTTTCTTTTTTTTTTGTGGCTTTTTTGTTTTACGTAAATTCTTGCATTTTATTTGTTTTATTAAATTTTTTCAACCAAATAACTGACTGCAAAAAAAGGAATTTTTTTTCTTTCTTTATAACATTGCAGAAGCTTTCATTCTTTCTGCATCGCATAACATGTTGTCAGCGGTGCTATTTCAATACATGTGTGTGTATATAATAACATTGCTAAGCATTCGAAAATCTTACATGGAGATCGATTAGCGTATATATAATATTTATATTGCATGTTTCCACGTGCTCAAGAATTGGAAGAATTGGAATTTTTTAGTCGTAAACAGTTATATAAACGGTATTCTAACGTTTGTATATCTTTGATGAAAGATTTTATGGTTTATGAAGTATTCAAGGATACACTTCAATTTCCCTCCTCGATGCCATTATCGGAAATAAATCAATTTCATTTTCCGCGAATCTAACTGTTGAAATTGGAAATAAGGAATAGTAATGGGCAACTTGGCTCTTGTATGTATCTAGGCGGGAGCAATGTCTTGGAGGCAAAGGATTCTCCGGTTAGTTAATGCCCTTCTCTATGCATATGCGGCAATTTTAGATTTAAATCCCGCGACACTTGCAATAAAGTGTATTGCGTTAAAAACCTAATTCTACCTCTCTCTCTTTCGCTCTCTCTCTTTTGATGTATAAACGAAATTTCACCTCAGGATTTATCCGTATTTCTGCGTGTGAATGGTGTGGGATTTTACTTTCAAGACTCGAAGAACTATTCACAAGTCACTGACAGCTTATCCCAAAGTTTTAGCATTTTGCACAGTTTTCAATCCAATGGGTATACTAGAGCCTGTAAAAAACTCTTTTCTCTACAGGCTAGGATTCAATTCTGAAATCGAACAAATGTTTTCCTTATAAACCTGTTTTTTTTTTTTTTTGCATGTGTATGTTTATTACATTTTTTAATTTGTATAATAATTTTGAGGATTTTTTCTTTGCGGTAAATCGTACCTTGGCAAAGACGCAAGGTTGTAATTTCTTGCAAAGACATAAACCGCAAAAAATGCAAACGTTTTTGGTGGACTAAAGAATCAACTAAATTGGTCCATTATCTCAGCCACAGTGCAGCAAAAATGCTTATTTCAAATCAAGTTCTCAGTACGGTTCACCTTATTTGCTCTATACGAAGAATTGTATAAGAGGAAAGACGAACTTTTAAGGGATAGACATTTCCTCAGCTATCTTCCGAAATGAAATGGAAGCGAAGATAGGAGCAAGACCGCTGTAGTGATTTGGGAGACGGGAAAAGTGAAAACGAGTAATTGTCTAGAGAAAGAAAGCCAAATTATGTCACATACGAGAGGGCGCGAGATGAATTTTAAATACTCAGCACTTGGCGATCGTACGGGGACAATGAAGATTTTAAATCCTCCATAGAAGTGGTTATTGAAACCAACAGCGTGTGCCATTCACTCTAATGTACAGAAAAATAAATTTCAAACGTAGTTTACTTAACGTATTCAACGTGGCCCATCTAAGAGCCTTTATCGATCTAATCACGTCTATCTATCTGTCCACATAAAAATCTTTGGTTTTTACATTTGTTAACATATCAAAGAAACGGAGGCTTATGTAAACTTCAGGTATCGGGTGCACGCCTGTAATTAAGAGAAAATCAAATTTCCATCTATTTACCGTTAATAAACAAAGTGTGTGATAATTTGCTTGTTTGTTGTTTGTAATTTTTTCTTATTTCGTGGTAGGTTGTGTTACAAACATTTTGTGCAAGCGATTTGCTGCCGTATATGTCAGCTTTTGTTGAATAGTGTAAAGTCAATGGAAACCTGCAATGTTTGTTATGTGCACGTGACTGAGCAACAATCAGTCAAAACATTTTCAAGTTCAGACACTTGTTTTCAACACTTTGTTTTCTATTTTGTTTTTTTTTTTTTTGCTTTTTCTTTGCAATGCACATAATTGTCGTTGATTTTGTTTCCCATGTGGTCTCGCCCTCTGTCTGCCTAAGTTCGCGTTTTCTTATCTTTCCTTTCAACATCTACTCTAAACATTACGTATTCCTTATATGGGTCTGCACGTATGTGTGATTACGATGGTTGGCACATGTATGAATAACAATAGCATCTCATATTATTATTATTATTATTATTATTTAATTGAAATTCATTTTTTTTTTTTGTTTTATAATATTTATTTAGTTGTTTTTGAGAAAGACAAATAGCCATAATATTATTTACTTTTTATGGAATCATAATATCGATTGAAATTTCAAATAAAAAAACATGGTATTAACGAGTGTCCAACTGATATATTCTAATATATATACACACACATATATATATAAATAAATAAATAATCATGCATATGCGTCTAATGAGATTCTATTTCAGTTTATATAATTATCATTTTTATCTATGTATACTATTGCATATAATTCCTGGGAAAATTCGAAAAAAATTACATATAAATATTCGAACAGCTTTATAAAGCTGAACATTCCATGCCATCTCGAGTAATCGGAAATTGTCAACAAAAGATATATAAACATTTTTTGATTTCGAAGCATTTAAAAATGAAACTTGTATATAGTGTTTTGTTTATTATCATTCTCATATATATGGTGCGATTTTTAAGATTTTTTTTTTTTTTTTTTTTTACTCAATTAATAAAAAAAAAGTATTTGATTTCAGGCAGAGGCAATAGGTCAAAAAAACGAGGACGCCAATCATGAAGGATCATTATTAAGCGCAAGTACTGGTGGCGGAAGGCAAACCGCCAAACATAGAATAACTGGCTACTCTAGGACTCAGATCCATAATGATAATATAAAGCGTCCTTAGTTTTTGTTGTAATATGTTAAATATAATGTTATAATGTTATAATGCTAAATAAATTATAAAATAAGGCAACTTATTATAATTGAGAGCATCTATAATCTCTAAGATAGTACGAATCTATATACGATCACAAGTAGAATATACCTTTATAAATACACAAGAAGATAAAGGGTAATTTACTGTCAGGGTGTACCTAGACTCTATATAATTGTGCCGTATGTTAATGAAATAGCGAGGAATACTCGCAAGGACGAAGTGAATTCCATATCTGCTTTCGATATACAACATCTTCTCTTGTTGCGACTAGCGCTTGTTTAAGCAACAGTAGAATTACGGTTATTAACCCGCCGGCTTTTGACAGAGGTTATGATGATAACAATGATTTTATTTCAGTGACGATAGTATACCCTACATCACTTGCGGCACAGCGTGTATTAAGTTAGTGCGGGCATATGTAACACGCAAAAGGGCTTAAAATAAACCGACTTTTTATTATACCGATCGATTCCGAATCGCAATCTGATTTGATCGAAGCCTTTTTGTCCGCCTGATATCTGTGCATGTAAATTTGTGTTCAAGCTACAGGTCTCTATCCTGCTACATATCTCTTGTGACCCCCATCTAGGTCGCCCAAATGCCTCAAACCTGGGGCAGCTGAATATCACATGCTTGGAGTCCTGCACCGTGCTACTGACCAGTTGTCGTGACCGAATCTGTGTGTGCACGTGTGCGTGTTTATCTCAGCACACACAGCATATACAATCCAATCCATATATTTCTCAGTTAATTTTGTTTGAAACTTCAAATGGCATTGCAATGTCAAAGGAAAATATTCAGTCTCTCGGTACTCACATATCTTAATTGCGTTTTTAGTATAGTCGTAGTAGTCGTTCAACTTGAATTGGAAATCTCCTGCAGATCATTTCAATGCAGTCCATGTCGAGGAGTAGAGAAAATGTATAAATGAAAGAAGCACTTACAATCCAAATGGACTACCATAAGCAGCAACGTCGTCTGAAACTAAGTACACTTGATGCCAGAAGTTAAAAGGATATTTGTAAATGGCTTTTTTCATCTTTTTTTTCCCCATTACGTTCATTAACAAGTATCGCGTAAAAAACAACTTTCTATTCAACTACGTCTCGTCCTAATTTCTCAGTACACATACGATCTTACGAAAAAAGCTTTTATTACATGTAATAATGTTATATCATAACATATACATATAAATATATACATATCTATTATTGTATATGTGTATATGTGTTATGCCATTGCATTAGTAACGCAATAAAGCAAATATGTATAATGTATTTATATGTATAAACATACATGTGTACATTTTATTGCTATATAAATTTATAACAAATTATTAATGATTTATGATTTGACCTTGATATTACTATTAAACCCATTTTTAAAACGCATTTACAAAAATTGCGTTTTACTTGAAAACAAAATTAATGCGTGCTAAGTTATATATGGCGTAGATCGTATATATTTCAATATCCATCAGGCATATCCCGGAAGTAAAGATTTAATTACTTTATATATTTGTAAATTTTTAAGGTTAAGGCACTTGCGTCCATTTAAAGAAGTTTTAAATATTATAATAGATAGAAAGGTGCGCAAACTCTATCAAATGTCTTTTACTAATGCCTGAGCAAATTTCGAATCAAGACTTACTTCGACTATATAGTAAGCAAGTAACTTATTGCCAATTTGTGAAATATTATGGAGATTTGGGCCTTTGTTCTCCCAAGACGATTTTAATAGAAAGTTTTTATTTGACCTTAGTTGGTCCAAATTTATATGTAACCTAGGAAAATCAATTAAGATGTATATGCAACAGTAGTTTTAATTTTTTATATGCATTTTCTAGAAACTTTCAGAATACAACACCAAATCCATACACCAATCTACGTTCACCTTAGGGAAAGCTCCAATATTTGCTATTTGCGACCTGTGCAAACGAAATCATAAAATGAATATATTTCTTATTTACTACGTTGGTAATTAGACTGTTGGCGACCATACGCATGATTATCAAATGGAAAAGAATACTTTAATACACGTGGAGAAGTAGTTATCGATAACAGTGATATTTGTTAAAAGTATTCAAAAAAAAATCTTTAAATGTATTATTAAAAGTGATAAATAAAATATTAAAAAAAACATTGTTTTTAATTTTCCCTGTATTAATAATAATAACAATATTTAAAATAAGTAAAAACACTATAGTGGATCGGGGGCAAATTACATCACTTTGCCGAATACAATTATTCTTATAACTACTTTTCAAAATTAGGGAAAGGGATGGAAGGGAAAAATGAGAAGAGATGAAAAAGTGGTCTCATATTTCATTAAAATATCTAAAAACTTGCGACTTGTGGGTTCGACATAAGAAAAACCAACGAACAGATGGACAGACGAGCTTAAATCGATTTAAAAAGTGATACGACATCGATCCGTATAATAAAAAATTGATTTATGTCAAGTCTTTCTGGCATAAGTTCACATAAATTTGCTACATTCTTCTACCACAACTGGTGTAGGGTATAAAAAATTTTTTTTTTAATTTATCACAAATTTAATTAACAAAATATAAATCAAATTGAACAATTTGTATTTTGTTGAATCTGCAAAAATTGAGTTTATTTTCCAGTGTACGATTTTTTTTGTCGCTAAATAATTGCGTACAAAACATACGATTGATTTTTATTTATATTTATTTATATAGAAATCAGATACGCAGTTAAAAATGCCTGCATATGTTTATACCCTACACCATTTGTGATACACGCTATATTAAGTTATTGCGGAAGTATGTAACAGTCAGAAGGGCTTAAGATAGACTCACCTTTTTTTATACTGATCGAGTCATAAGCCTAATGTCTGTCCATAAAAATTTGTGTTTGAGCTACAAGTCGCAATTTTTTAAATATTTCGATGAAATTTGGTACAATGGCGTGTTTTGACCCAACCACGAACCCTATTGACAATGGTTTCGATCGGTCCACTTTTCTGAAAAGTCGTTATGTGGAAAAAAATTACAATTTTCAATATTTCTCGGCAGAAGTGGCCAAGTAGGTTTTTTGAACCCCTTCTCATATAATCGAAACAGAAGCTTTTTATAGTAAAAAGATCGAATTTTCGATATTTCATAGAGAAAATTGACTCATAACAACAAATTGGCAAAGAAGTCAGCCTTACCGAATTTGGACCACGTAGGTCTACTTTTTGGATACCACAGCATATACGACGCAGATCATTATATGCTTAAAACAGCTAAATGTTAATGTTTTTCGTGGTGAACATTTTTTCATGACAATAATTAAATAAAAAAATTAAATGGACGTTATTCCCACCACATGCGTGTACTTTTCGGCCCCACTCCATAAAAGATATCTCTTGAGTAGTAAGCTCTTCGGAAAAAGGCTTAACTTTTAATATTTTATGGTGAAAATGAATTCATAGTAACGATTGAGCGGCACAGAATTTGGATCATATAGGTCTATCGATTTTTGAACCCCAACATTTGTAGGCACTATCATGAAACTCAAACTCTTATATGGAGGGAACATCTAACCTGCCAAGATGCGGGCTTTCATGAAAATTGTGCCTTTGCATGAACATAATGCGTACTTTTTGGTGTACTATTACCAAAATGAGCGAGTAATTGCATTCGGCGAAATGGTGTAGGGTATACAAAGGTAGGTGCTGCCCGACTATAATGTTCTTACTCGTTTTAATATGATACTTTTTTAAATATGGTGATCGATTAAAAATACCTAAAGTATGAAAAATCATATAACATTGGTATGAAAATCGCATTACACAGAATAGATTAAATTTCTCAAGTGTTTGTATTGTAAATCATAGCAATATGCGCCAGAGTATCTATAAACCATATATTGAGATATATTCGTCTCATCGACATGACCAACAAGAGCGAGTTTTAGCCAAAAATTTGTGGGGCCATCTTCCTTGGTTGCTCAGTTTTATAAAAATTCATCTTAAATACTTCCTTTTTCTAGATGTTCAAATTCAACGAAACAGTCGGTTAAACGGGCCCATGGACTCACACAAAACTAGTGAAAAACTTTACATATGACACTTTCGTCATGCGTTTAGTATTGTTTCTTGCATGTTGTTACAGTTACGGGTGCATGTTATTCTTATTTCGAGTTATGTGCCGTTAAATACTATCGTTACACCGGTTATGATATAAAGATTAGTCCACATTATGGTCTCTTGGGCATGGTACTATAACTGCCATAAAAAGTCATTTCACTCCATCGAAGATTCACATCACATAAACTACGTAAACAACATCATTTCATATCCTTAACACAGTGTGAACAACGTTTAGTTATGCGTGTTTATGCGTTTTTTTTGTCTGGCATCCTACCGAAAACATCGTTAAGATCTTGCGGCATTATCACGAGCGTTAAAAACAAACTTAAATGAAACCTACCAGACTGAGTTTTAAAACACAAATAAAAAACGCTCCGTGATATTGTATACAAGGCCCATAACGAAGAAAATTAAATCCCTGCAACTACGTAATATTTATACCCTACACTATTTGTGGTACAGGGTAGTGCGGCCGTATGTAACAAGTCGAAGGGCTTAAGATAGACCCACCTTTTATCTAAATCTGTCTGTCCGTCTGATGTCTGTCCATGTAAATTTTTGCACAAACTGCAAGTCACAATTTTGGAAATATTCCGATTAAATTTAGCACAATTAAGCGTTTTGACCCAAGGACGACCGCTGTTGAAAATGGTTCATATCGGTCCACTCTTCCGATCACTCCCCATAAAAGGCCCTAATCTGAAAATAGAGAAAAACTGCAATTTTCAAAATTTCTCGACAAAAGTGGCTAAGTAGTAGTATTTCGGGATCCTAGATTTGTGTGTAAGCTTTGGGGTGATGTTTTGAAGCCCCTCTCATATAACCGTTTCTATGAAAACTATGGCAAAAAGGCCTAATTTTCAATATTTTGTTGTGAAATTTGCTTCATAGTAGTAAATTCACGTAGAAATTTTTTTGTTTTTATTTTTTGGATACCGTCGTATATAGGAATTCTCAGGAAAAATAAACTCTTATATGCGAAAAAAGCCTAATTGTTAATGTTCGATGATGAAAATTTGTCGATAATGGTAATTTAATATAAAAATTAAGTGGATCGAATTTGAAGCACATGGGCCTATTTCCTGGGCCCCGCTCAATATAAGATATGTTGTGAGTAGTAAGGCCTTCAGAACAAGGTTTAATTTTTATTATTTTATGTGATGAAAATTGGTCCGTAGCATGCAATTTAGCAAAAAAATTAATAATAGGGAATTTGGATCACGTGGGTAATTTATTTAGACGCCCACATGTGTAGGGGCTGTCATGAAAAGAAAGCAAATAATGAAAAATAATAAAATTTTTTGGAAGTACATTAAGTTGGCTAAACTTGGATCACATCATATGATGTTTCGGACATTCCCGAATATACGGACTTTCATGAGAACTATGCCTTTACATGAAAAATTAAAAAAAATGTGTAATTTTTTTTATATTATTAGCTAAACAAATGCATAACTGCACTAGACGCAGGGATGTAGGGTACCTAAAGCTTGGCTTTGCCTGACTATAATGTTCTTAAGTGTTTTTTATATTTGTTTTTCGGTATTTTATGATCATTATTAGCTCAATTAACAAGTAATAAAAATGATGGCCTCATGTACTTACTACGCAGGTGATGATATTTTTAATAGTTTTATAATAACTCTCTGGAAATTATTTTAAATTGATTTATTCAAAAAAAGAAAAATGTTTGAAAAATATTTGACATTTATAACAAATTCAGAATACTCATCAAGTGATGTTTATTCGAAATTTTCAGATCGAATGATGAAATACTTGCCAATATTTATAGTTATTTAATCACTTACCCTACGGTTTCGAATTAGTGGTAGCCGTAATAAGTTTTTCATTCTTCGCGTGGGATGGGTTTCTTCCCATCGAGTAAATATGCGCACATCTAAAAAGGAGCTCAACTTATTTATAATTAAAGTAAGAAAGTGTGCATACACCAAGAGTTTTAATTTTTTTTTTTTAACTCAATTCCATAACTCAAAATACATTATAAAAACTAAGGCGATGAACAAGCAGGCTGAGCTTCGGCGCTAATCATACATCTGTTACGCGATTGTGTACATTTGCATTTCATGTATTATGGTATGGTATTCAGCATTATTTTCCGGGTTATTACAAATGAAGCAAGTGTACAAGTATATATATATATATATATATATATATATATATATATGCAGACCATAGTAATGCCAGGCTAATATATGAAACAAATTCCTATTGCCCACGATTACTGAATTCCGTTAAATTCACAAAAAGCAAGCAATTTTTTTATAAACTTCATCTCTTCCTGTACAATAGCGTTTATATATGTATGTGTATGTGCTCATAAATGTTCACAGTTGCATGTATATAATTATATAATTATTAAAATTATCATTTGTTTGCAGGTAATTAAAATTGGAAAAACTGAATAAGAAAAAACACAAAATGAAATAAAAACAAAAATATACCAAATGGCCTTAATTATGAATTATGACAATAATAATAACAAAAAGTATAAAACAAATTAAATAAAATAAAACAACAATAAGAAAAAATAACTTAAAAAACAAAAACAAACACAACAACAACAACAACAACAACAAGAGTAATAACAAAACAACACAAAAACAACAATGATAATAATATCATTGGACAGACAGAGCAGTCAATTACAATGCTATTAACGGTATGCAGGCATACATATGTGAATAAATAATGGATTCGAACATTATTTTAATAACAAAGCAACCGTCAATGCGTGCGCTTTTGTTTGTTATAAAATACTTCATTTTTCATCATTTTCATAATGATGGAATGAAAAAATAGAATACAAAAAAAAAAAAACCCAAAAAGAAATTAAAAAGAAAAAACAATAAGCAATAAAAGAGAACAAAACATATTTCGAATAAATGGCATTAAAATTGCTTACAATAAGAACTAAATTAACATTTTTTCATTAAACCGCATAAATTTAATCAGGAAAACAGCAAAATTTCGATTAACATCATATTTAATAGCGATTTACCTTTTCTCTCATTTTTAACACTTGCCAAGTCCAGGAAGAAAGCAGTGAAAAGGTTTGCATAAAAGAGTTTGCAAAAAATTAATTATAAACAAAAATCGCCACAAACATCAGACGATCAAACGATGTTTGGAACTCAGTGAAGTAACCGAGTAACCGATTAACCGAGTTATATGCGTTATGTTTATCTCTTGCTCCTGCACGTACAACATTTATAGGATTTGGCTCAACTTTCTGAATTGATTGAACATTTTCTGCCGTCGATATGAAATTTAATTTACTACACAGTCGAGAGTAAAATAAATCGTCCTCGCCCTACATTTTCAATTCAAATCTAAGTATTTATTAAATTGTATTTAGATTGCAAACATGACTTCAATTGAACTAAAGTACACACTGTTAACTTCCGAAAAACACATAATCCCTGTCCTTGAAATACCCAAAATCGGTCGTTACAGATAGTGTTGCTTCCGCGATTTTCACAAGGTACGAGAAGATACTAAAAAAATAAAGTCGATAAAAAAATATTTATTAATATGAGGTATTACTAGCCCTCCCCAGGCTGACTAGCAGCTCCCAAGCAACTGTTCATCGAAAAAATAGGCTTTTTAACAAAATGCTATTGCGTGGGTGGGAAAATTTTGTTGTATTTTAAATAAACACATTCAAATATGTTTGATGTGTTCCTGAGCAGGCGAATGGCAGAGCCCAAATACTTTTGCAATGCCTCCAGTGGTTAGATATGCTTTACCTTCCAACGTGGCCCGCAAAATGTTATTATCGATTCATGAATTGCCGCCCAGATTGGCTATTTCCTTTGAGACCGATATATCCGGAACGAAAATTTACAAGCCATCGTTGGCAAGCGATGCGTTGCCTCGTTCCTGCACCTCATCCAAATTCATTGTCTTAAATGCACTTTATTACTTAGCACTTCGTAATTAACTGATGAAGGGTATTAAAGGTGGTCCTCTTAGACACTACCCTAAGTAGTAAGACCCTACATAATGCATTCTACTTGGTTGCCTTGAGCGAAGAAGTAAAATTCCATTTAGATAATAAAATACGACACGGAACTTTCCCATCAATCTTTCATTAAAAACAAACCTTCTATTAAATACCCTACACATCATTGTCTCGCCCAATTCTTATTTTTGTATGAAATTATTATTATGGGTCAATTATCATCACCACATATGTTTGCTATGCAAAGGATTAAATTTCGTGACAATTCATATTAGGATAGGATCCAAAATATAGGCCGAAATGGTCCAAATTTGATACAGTTAATTTTTTTATCTCAATTTACTATTATCACATAATTTTCATCATGAAGAATTAAAAATTATACCTTTTTGTCGTATGAACTTCATTTTTCGTTATATGAGAGGGGGTTCAAAAATTGCCCAAAGTTTTCATACCAATTTAGAATACCGAAATACTACTGTGACTGTACCAAATTTCATCAAAACATTTTAAAAACTGCGACCGACTGTTCAGACAGATGGACGGACATGCTTACATCAATTCAGATTATGATTGTGAATCGATCAGTATAATAAGAGGTGGGTCTATCTTAAGCCCTTCTGCGTATTCCAGACGTCTGCACTAATTTAATACACTCTGTACGACAAGCGGTGTAGGGTATAACAAATTCTTATTGTTCTGTAAAAATGTTTTTTTTTTTTAACATTTATATAGGAGGAAGTTCAAAGAATGGCCTCACCCTATCCAAATTTTGGATATTCATAAATTTCATCGATTTTGTTCGAGAAATATTGAAAATAGGAAATTTTCTTCATATAAGGAGCAGTCCGCCCAAATTTTGAGTTAAACACAAAAACACTTGGACAGAGATTTAAAAATTAATTCGGAAACGATTGGTGTAATAAAATATTTGACTGTCTCAAATTGTAATGTATTCTTAAAGTATTCGTATTGGAAATCTCTCTTCGAAAATATTTCAATATTTAAAAAAAAAAAAAATTTACTAGTAAATTGAAATTGGAAAAGAATTTATACGTTTACTTAAGCATAATGACATAGCTATTAAAATAATTATTTTAGGAGGGGACGAAATGGATCGGTGGCCTTGCTTTGGTCGATTATCAAGCTCGCCGGGAAAAGAAAACATCAATAAAATCGAAAAAATAATGATTTTGAATAGAGATTCAAAATTTTCCTTCGCGATATTTGTGCTGCCGATTTGAGAATGGAGTACAGATCTTCTCTTTCATTACTTAAGACTATAGAACAATCATCTGTAAACGGACAGAAGGATAGATAGGTGTGAAAAAAATTATAAATAGAATATTGGGCTTATTGTTTACGGGTGGATGTAACGCATGGATCTACGTGTACATAAGAAGAATGAGAGAAACGTTAGTGTAAAATACGAATTTCCAAATAAAAATAAAACGGATGGGTTTAATCCACCCCATAAATGAAAATGTATTCGACTTTTAAAAGTGTAGCGTATCTTTGTTTTTAGAAATAAAAGCAGAGCTTACAACTATAGCAGATTCATTCCATACTTCTGGAAAAACGAAAACAACCACGCACTTATTTTGCATGAAGAAGCCTGTATGTGTTTACAGATCTCCCATTTCAAATAGTTCGAGTTCCTTGCTCTTATCTGATAAAAGTTTTAATGAAAAATGCAATATTGAAAACCATCGAACCCTACGCCACTTTAGTTGCAAGGGTAATTAAATCATTTTCTGAATCAATTTAAAGTTGTCTGTCCGTCTGTCCGTCTGTCGGTCTTGCTTTCTTCTTTTTAACCAACACCTCGCAAGTTTCGAGATACTTGAATGAGTATTGGTGGACCGACATGGTTCGGCCCAAGAATGAACGCTATTAGAGACTATTCGGATTGGACCTTTCTTTCGATCATTTCCCATATGACGCCCTATTGTGAAAACTCATTATATGAATAACTGTATTAAGCAAATTGGTGTAGGGTACTTCTTAGTGGGCCATGTCACACTAAAGTGTTTTTACTTGTTCTTGATATGAAATAATAAAAATTCTTGTAATTCCTTAATAGTGTATAAAAAATTTTATATTTATATATTTATTTATTCCTTATGGTTGTTTTTTTTTTTGGCACTCTGCTTATTAAACTGTACGAAAACATATAAACAAATGATTCATTCATTCATTCATGCACTTATTATCTGAGGGAATTTTTACTGAGAAAAAATAAAAATTAAAACAAAAATAAAACAATACTAAGTGAAAAACATAAAAAAAAACAAATCACTAACAAAATTCAATACACTTTGAGTAAAATCTTGAATATGCTATCAATATATGTGGGAAGGTAAATAAAAGCCAATATTTTGCTTTAAAAGACACGATACCAAGTCTCGATACGAGATCTTAGAAATACTATATAAATATGATCGATTAAAATAAATAAATAAATATATATAGACCTTCCACGAAAAACTATTCTATTTTGAATTTCAAATTCTCTGCCAATATGTCATGCAAAAAGTTGAGTGAACATCTCAATAGACTCAAAACGTTTCATTTTTTATTAATACGTTTTAAAAAAATTTGACAAAAAAAAAGGTTAATAAATAAATATTTAACACTTATAAACTCTTTACATTCTAGAGGCAATAAACGATGCGTCAAACTTAGTAAACTTTATCTCTGGATGGGCTTTTATAACAAACAAACAGCAACATCTTATCAACTCTAAGGCAAGCATTACGCGGCCAATGATTATTGAGAATTTTTATAAACAAAAGGGAAAAACATTAAGGCAGACAAACAAATACAAAATATAAAAATGATTACAACCCATACGAGAATATGAACAACAAGTAAGAAATTTATACCTATTTTGCATTCAATTTCCGATATCCAACACTTCAAGTATATGCATAACAATCACAAGAATTTTCCATTCATTTTACACTTATGAATAAACGATCAAAATCAATGAGACATTGAGCTCTGCAAGCTCGAATAGTAGGTAAGCCGTCATCCTTTTTCAATTATAAGATGTAGGCTGAAATGTTATTTCAAATTCTTTTGTTTTGAAAAGATTTTACGTCATTTCTTTTCGTCCAATTTTTCTTATTTGTCTGAAGGGTCGTAATAAGCACCTTGTGAGCACTAAAGTTAAACCTATTTCTCTAAAACTAAATTTATAGATTACTAAAGGTTTCTCTACATATGAATGCAAAAAATCTTTACAAAAATTCAAAAACACTTTGGTCCGATTTTTGAAGAACAACATGAAGGCTCAAGCCTTCGTTGTCGTGAAAAAATTCTTTCTTTTCTTGTACACTCTATCTTAACGTACTATCCAGTTCATAGGTTACACTTTTCCATTCCAAAATCTAGTGAACATTAAACGATTTTATGGAAAAACTGATTTTAAAATAGTAAGAAAATTAGATTTGGTCATGACCGCATCTTTCATACTAATCACGATTATTTTAATAAAGACAAAAAAAATTAAAAGAACTAAACATTCATGCTCTACAATACGGAGTGGGTGCGGCTGAGTTTTTTTATTTTCAGAATAAAAGTCGTAGCCGTACACATGGAAAGGTTTAGGTCACTGCCAAATTCTTTTGCAAATTTGCTGGCGATATCTTCATTTTCGCTAACGGGAGAATGTTTACGATAGATACTATACTGTTGAGCAAACGGACAGATGGACAGCCGAACATGCTTAAGTGCACTGCAGACTTGTGAATGGCCAAGAATTTGCAGACTTTAAGGGGGTTTTGGAGCTTGTTTCTGTGTCTTAAAAAAACGTAATTTTGATACACGATAATATTGGGTGGATGTGGTCAATTCTTTCCATTTTTGTCCACCTGCTACAGAATTACCCATAAAATATGCTTTTAAATTTTTGTAGATTTATCTACTATAGTTTATGTGTAATAAGCAAAAAAAAAAAAAAAAATTTTTATTCCTTCTGCAAAACGAAGATCTTCTCAGTTTACGTGGTGCTGTCGGCGTGTCCTTCGACCGATTTGCCTCAGCCTGCGTGCATGAACTTCTAATATTTCTGCCAAATTTGAAGTCAATAGCTTCATTATTGCGACCAGGGGAATGTTTCCAACAATCATGACAGGGACGGACAGATGGACATGCTTAGAATTTGATAGTGGTCAAGAACATATATATATTTTCTAGCGTTTCTAAAACTTCCTTCTGGGCGTGGCAAGCGTTTTGATAAAATGAATATACCTTTCATCCTTCGGTGATGGGTATGACAATGACATCGATTTGACTTGTTTTTCTTTTTTCAATTTTGGAATGGAGGAAACAATATTATTTCATTAAAAAATTGCACACCATGCTCACCATAAAAATTATTCATATTGCAAGGCATTTGGACAAACCTTGAAAGAGTCAGTGGTACGGTACGTTTCACTTAAAAAATACTATTTTAAGAGAACAATTTTTCAATTAAGTAAAGCATTCAATCCACCGCGAAATCCTTTTGGAGGCCATTTTTGGTAACTTAAGAGATTATATATAAGTCCATAAAAAAATTGCAAAAAATAAATAAAACTGCCTCTTAGTAATTGTAGGGGTATTTGAAATTGAGGGGAGAGAGCTACCCAGCCAAAATGTGAGGATAAACGCACACAGCCAAATAGACTGTGGACAGTTAAAACGGTATTCTTCCTAAAATGAAGAGGTAGAGGTAGATATAATCCGCACCCGCAGAGGGACATGGGCATTGAGAACTGGTTCGTCGAGCAACATGATAAAGTTGTTTGTGATATTATATACAAGTGTCCGGCGGAGTTATGGTGGCTGCTTTAAAGCTTATTTATATCAATAAGAGAATGGTTACCATCCTATGCAGAGCTTGTGTTTCTCGCCTGTAGGAAAGTCAGAATCACTCACATTTCAAATGTTATGTGGCGGGGAGTGAGTCGGCTCGATGACAAAGTTCTGACTAAGACGATGCGATTGCAATTTTTGCCCCATTTCTAAGGAACATACAGTTCTCAGTACCAGACTTGAAGGGCGTGTAGAGCACATAGAGCATATGTGGGTTTTAATAAAACAAATTTTTGTTTTCCATCTTCGAATAACTTCTTGACGTCACTTTAAACAGGTATACGTGCAATTTAGTTGATTTCTTATTCATATGTTTGGATGTTGCAAATGGAAGGAAAAAAATCAATACATATACAGCCTATATACGAAATATATTACGAATTAATCATCGTTTTATTTTCTTCTTCCTTTCTTTTCTAAAACATTATTTTCATGCTTATTCTACACAAATGGCCAAATTTTGCAAATATTTGGGTTGACGAAACACGTTCAGACTTTATTGGGTGCAGATACCTTTGAAGACACATATATTTCCATCAAAAGTTAAACGACCGTGTAAATGTGTTAATGTGGTATTTACTCGGTCATCAAAATATGTTTAACTAATAACAGTGAGAATGCTTCGTCTGCAAATATATACCATTAGGCATACACGACGAATTTGTAAGGCTTTACAAGAAAGCAAAGTAAATTTCATTTTAAATTAAGAAAAAAAAAAAAGAAAAAAAAAAAAAGTAAATAAATACACGCACACTGTAAGGTCCTATAAATAAATGACACGCACAGCAAATAATTTCTATGTTATAAGACATTCATTACATAACAAATGACTGAAATTGTTGATAATATCTTTGTTAACTTACCAGTCACTCAATTGTTCATTAGGCACGCACGCATGTGTTAGTGATTGTTTAAGGGTTAGCGGAATAGGCATTAAGGCGTACAAGAACAATGGTAATGAAGCAAAAACTTTTTTTTTTTTTTTTTTTGCGTTACTATTCTATATAAATAAGCTAAATTTATAAACCGTCAGGCCGCTCGGAAAGCAAACCGATCATTAGAGGGCAGGCAGTCTGTTTGTTAAAACGAACAAATAGCATAAGTACTTTTGTGTACGTGCGCATGTTTGTTCAATTGATTGTAAGGTGTAAAGTATGACATAGCCAGGCATTAATTTATATCACATCACTTTTTTTTTATTTTTGTTCTTCATTTTTTAAATTTATATATATATATATATATATATATATATATATATATATATATATATACGGATATACGTATATACATACGTATATGTAGATATTTTTTGTTTTAGATTTTCAGTTTTACTCAGTTTTGTTCAGCACAAAAATTCGTTTCATTTATTTTCTTTATATACACTCAGCGCTTTTTATACTCATTATATATTTATAGAAATGCTTTTCTTTCTTTTTTCCGTTATTTTATTTATTTTTTTTAGATCTTTAGTGCAAGCTTTTTGTTGCTTGTGTTGTTATTTATTTTTAATATATATATATATATATATATATATATTTATATATATATATATATATATATATATATATATACAAACATGTTTATCTATATTTTCATGAGCTTTGAACTTTTTCGTTTTTATGATAATTATTGTTTTTGTAAATATTAATGAACAAAATGCAAAGCCAGACCCATGGTGGAGATAAAATTTGAAAAATGGCAAATAATTAAAAAAAAAAAACAAAAAAACAATTAGAAACACTATAGCGGGCCACGGCCCATCATTATGCACCCTACACCACTACGCTTAATACAAGCTTTTATATATGCATACATTCGAAATAAGGCGTTATATATATAGTGGTCCGATCCGAACCATCTTCAATAGTTGTCTTCGTCCGTAAACCAAAAAACACGTCAGTGTATTTTATTTCATCAAAATAACTCAAAAATTTCCCCCTGCAGATTGAACACAAAGAAACAAGTCAGGCAGACGGACGAGCTTAGATCGATTCAGAAAATGATTCTGAATCGATTGCTATATAATAAAAGGTCCTCGACCATAACTTGTGTAGGGTAAAAAAAAATATGAATAAATAAACCGATAGAAGAATACATTAACTTTATGGCCGAATATTCAATCAATATTTAAAAATGTACTCCGACCGTCAGGTAACGATATGAAATACTCTCAAATTGATGGGGTCAAGTATGCCTTTCGACAAAACATCACTGTTGTCTATCATCTTATGGCCACTAAGCATGGGTTCATATTCTACGTTCGTTCGCTAAAAAGAAAGAAAAAAAAATTACTTATTAAAATTTATGTTCTTATATATGAAAGAACAAGTCTTAAAGAACATGAAAACATTTTTCTCAAGTTCTTCTCGCTTGCTGTTCTTTTCTTTCCTTGCTGCATCGCTAACGATCGCAAATTTTTCACCTAAAACATTAAAGAAGATATTGTTCGGGAAATCGCATTTTTTGATCATTTAAAATTTCACATCTTGTTGTTCGCTTTCAAAGTAATTGCTCATAAATTGGCGAAGAATGCGTTTTGAAGAGGGTAACGAAAAGCACCAAATGAAATGCATTTGACTCTTTCATATGTTTATATGGAATACGAACAATTTCTAGTATAGCCGTTAAATATTAAAGTAAACGCGCAAACAACGTATTTAATCTTATAAAACATACACACACACACACACACACACACACACACACACACACACACACACACACACACACAAACACAAACACA
>CCAG010011188.1:0-20908 GCA_001077435.1 Glossina morsitans morsitans | reverse complement strand
AATGTAAAAAAAAAAACAGTCATGCGAACATATACACAATGCACACACACACACACACACACACGCGCGCATTTACTCGTGTAATAACAGAGATATGATAAATTCAAATAACTAACTGACCAAATGCGATGTTCATGATAATGCATGCACACATTAATGAAATGAATCAATGAATAGACAGACGACTTATTCTATTACGCTCAGTACTGTTACTTACTTACTTGATTAACAAAAAGATAGTTTAGTTTACCGGCTTTCGTGTTTATATTATTATTGCAATTAAGGAATTCCTGTTCTCATCACTCGAATGCAACTAAAAGAGAGATTTCGCATATATTCACTAAATGATGAAACGAGAGAAAAGTCTATAATAAATTCTGCTAATTATGTTGTACGGAGACAAAAAATATACATGTGAAAATTTGGCACTGTCATGAAAGTGCTAGGAAAACTATAGATGATTTTATAGGATTAGACAAGCAGCGCTCATGGAACATGCAAACGTCACGTAAATCAGCTGCGAGCTATTGACTAGAATATGGAAGCACAGGAACTGCCCCGTCATAAATTATTTTATTGCGGAAGCGCTAAACACGAGTCACACGAGTAGCTAAATCAGATGGAACTGAGGATTCTGGGCCTACTACGCCCGACCGCCACCACCTAAAAACTTTCCCTATTCTGCTTTTAAGCAAACTATACCTATATATACACCTAATTCTCTTTCTACACGATAGATACGTTTTAATTTTCTAGATACTTTTTAATTTTCGATCTTCAAAAAAAAAACAGTTAAAAAGCATGTAGTGTTCCAAAATTTGTTGGGAACTTTTGATAAGTGAAAAGACCTATAGTCACTTTTTTTCTAGCTGGTCTAGTTTTCGAGATGGTGATCACATATATCAATTTCCACCAAAAGAAATAATTTTGATCTCCTGTTTTTTCGACTTACCACAGTCGTAGATAAGAAGAGAGGAACCTGAATTTTGCCATAGGCAAAAAAATCTTCCGCAATATGGAAGAAACTGGAACAACCTCGGAAAAACGACGCCATCTTCTTCTGTAATTATCGATCCAGTGAAGATATTTCCAATTATCCGTCAAGATCATTTTCATTCTCAGTCCAAATATCCTCGATTAATTTGCCTAATTGGCCACAACTTTGGGGCTACTAGTAACCCGATCAAGAACATTTTTGGATCAAACAGCACGTATTCCGAAATATCTTAACAGGATGGAAAATTATAGACAATAATACGGAAAATTGATCTTTTTTTTAAGTTGCTTTAGTTTCCCATTTATGGTGGGGATGTATTTAGGCAGATCGGAATCATTTTTTCAACATTGGATTCTTAATCGATCAAGGAATGTTTGTGACGAATTTGAGCTTAAGAATTTCATTTTTGCGAATGTATGCATATGCGTATGAGCAGACTATGCCTATGCAGATCCCAACGTAGACATAGGCTGCTATGCCTATGCGGGTCCTATTCATGTGGAATACAAAATACTCGAGCTAAGAGGCATATCGACAGAGAATGTTGCTTTGAGGTGACATTTGAAAATGTAAAGTCAAGTGATCGTGAATTGAAAGTGTTGGAAAATTGTGATTAAAGTCTTTGAGCGTCCTCTTGAGAGTCCCCTCAAGCGAAACGCAAATCTTCAAATAACTGCGTACAGCCTAAAAGTTACAGTTTTTAAGCAATAAATTGCGCAGCGCATCAATTCCACTGCGAAAAATTCAGAAATTCTTGTAAATTAATGGCGCCTACTATCAGTTAGTAAACGAAAAAGCTAATCAAAAAAAAAAACAGGAACAAAGCAAGTAGGTAAGTATTCCTTAAGCGCGGAGAAAACTCACGCACTTATGTATATTGCCTCCGGCACTCATACACATTCATGCACATGTATGGCTTCCTGCGCTCATCTAAATTCATTCGCGCCTACACATATACAAACTCATCCGAAAATTTCATCCCCTGAGCTCCTTTAAGGTAAATTCCTTTCCGTTTTTCTCTTCATCTTCCTCATCTCTGTTGAAAATTCAGTAAAAAAATCGAAGACAACTAAGTCGTGATTATTTTTTGTGCTTTGTTATTTAACAGGCTCGGTGTAAACTAAAATCCTGATGTCTGCTAGCTGTTACGGTTGCGTGAATTGAGTGTGTGTGTGTGTGGGCTTTTTCTTACGCTGAGTGATGAGTGATTTAATACAGTAACTTGCTGGTTACACATCACTTACAACAACAAGAACAACAACAGCAATGAAGACATACAATATATTATGTGACCTATGTATGTGCACAATCGGGTGGCACGGTTAGACGCCGCCTTAAATACGACTCCAACACCATCATCATCTGTGCTGTTATCCAGCAATCCAATGCATATTAGTGACTTTACTGACTGTAGTTAGTTCTTCGTCTTATATAGGCGGATTTTGTACTTTTCTTTCTTAACGAAATTCCGTTATTATATGAAATATTGCTCTCTTGTAAAGAGCAAAGGAAAAAGCAAGCCGATAGGAACCCCGTACACCTATACGCGGACGTTACACAATTTAGAGATTGCGTAATGTTTTCATACCAATAATGAATGATAAAAAGGCGATAAGTGAAGAGAATGTTGCTTTTGTGTAAAAAAGACATGACTTTATTCGAATTCGTCGATTAGATGTCTGTCACTGCATAGGCAACCATTTAGTATAGTATATACAATTTTTTTAATATTTACCTAATATATATACGAGATTTCCTTGTATCGAAATTGTTTGTGTGTATATACAATATGAATTAGGATCATTTTTGGTGTAATAGAAATGAAGGATCATTGTTGGTGTAATAGAAATTGTTTGTGTGTATATGCAATATGAACTAAGGCTCATTCTTGAGATAAAAACATGTTAAGCTAACACAAACAAAGATTTAAGAATTTCTTGGCAAATAATTTATTGTATTACAAAATGCTTCATACTAGTATTTGCATTTTTTATAAGCCACAAAAAATTTGTTTACTATTACCTTTTATATTATGTATACCGTAGCGCGTGTGCGTATATTCGGTAGAAATGATTTTGATTTGCCGCAAGCCAGATCGGATTCTTATGATGCAGTGGTCAATTCTTTGGTCTAAAGATATAAGGCATAGTGATTTATTGGCTTATTAACGACCACTCATTTCTAACTCTTTAATATGGAGACGTTTATAACGTTTGCAGTAATGATGAGGACCATTATTCGTCATTCTCACCAAATATCACGCGTGACAACCAGATGAAGCAACTGTCCTTAAAATAGTAGCAACGGCAAGAACAATATAAGGGGTTTCAATGACTTCTCTGCGGTAGGGACTAAAAGACCTTCTTCCCTTTTCATCATTTCTATTAATACACATGCATCATTTAGTAAGCTCTTCATTTAGCATAATTCGTGGCTTTTTTGACAAACCAAAAAAAGAGCTTATGTGATAGACTCTGCAAGTCCTCCTGCTTAGATCTAACAAATAAGCCGAATTTGTTTCTTTGTGGTTGCATCATAACAAATGAATAAATAATTTCGTAAATAACTTCCTCGCACTCGCATTTTGTTAGCATGGTCAAGTCATACCGTTGTATAATTTCGACGTTATCGCGTCCTTTCTAATTTATTTCTTTGCCTTCATCGTTATTGCTTCATCCCATTGCGTTAAACTTTTGCGATTTTGTCTTGCAACTAGCACGCTCTGTTTTTATACATTGCAACTGGAATGCTGTCCTTTTATACATTGCAACTAGCATGCTCTTTTTTTATACATTGCAACTAGCATGCTCTGTTGCTATACAGTCCAATTAGAAATCGAGTCTTGTACTGTGTCCAAGAGCAGTTGGTAATCAAAATTGCCTAGAAAACGCTGGGAAATGGTTTCGCAATAAACAAATTTTACCCTATATACGTGGAGAACTGTAAATTTTAAATATAAGTTCTGTCCAAGTAAGCGTGATAAGTTACACCTGTATTAATGATCTTTTTACCCATGACTTACATTAAAATTGCTGTTTTGCTCTTTCAACCAACCCTTGTATGCGAGATTCAATTAGTAATTCTACTAAAATTCTTAGTGTCTTGTTGTTGGTCGAACAATACTTTTACGGAACCTTATGAATCCTACCACGTGGTCTTAAAAGACAAAAATCTATTTTTCTCAATTCAAAGGAACATAATATGTATATATAACGATATAAAGATTTAAAAAAAAGCCACCTTCCCAAATGAAATGTAATCCCAACAAAACAACTTCAAAGGGAATAATTTTTTTGACAAATCACAACTTCGACAGCATTGTTCTAAACGTTTTAGAATACCATGAAAACAATATGTTAAAGATAAACAAATAACTAAATTGCAAGAGTGGCAGAAGATCCTAATGTACACTTGAAAGCTTTTAAGTGCAAATTCAGGCTCGCTCATTTAATTACTCTCAGATGCTTATAATTTCAGAGTCGCCATTGTATTCGAAATTGCCGTTTATGGGGTAATTATACCCTTGAATGTAAAAATAAGTACAAATTGTGGCAGCACTGATATTATATTCGGCGATTGTGCTATCAGAGGTGTAGGCGTATGGCTACGATTGGCAACCCTGTTCAAATTTCTCTGTCAAAAAGATAATCTGTTCAAATTTCTCTGTTAAGAAAGATAATCTGTTCAAGTTTCCCTGTTAAAAAAATAATCTCTTCAAGTTTCTCCGTTAAACAAATAATCTATTCAAGTTTCTCTGTTAAAAAGATAATCTGTTCAAGTTTCTCTGTTAAGAAATATTTAGTTCCACTCACTGTTAATTATATACTGTAATTTATACACAGCTGGCATAAACTAGTCAAACTTTCACACCAATTCTTCCAGAAGAAGTTTTCACGTGTTAATAAAACTATTGGGAGATCGGAACGCTGTAAATTCAATTAGGATGACGTTACAACCGGAACAAAGAAATCAATTTGTAATAAAAAAGGGAAGTAGGAATAGGGAATAATGAAAAAGGGGTGTCAAAATCAAATGTACCTCACCAGTCATCGTGAATATTACGCGCAGCATGTAAAGTGCGAAACCATTAAATACAATAAAAAAAATTCAAAATGAAAGTGAAAGCCAAATCAACAAGTACTGTACAATAATTTTATGAGTGATCGCAATTAATTAATTCTTATTTATTAACACTGATTCTAATTGAACAAAGCCGTGATCCTTTAGATTTAATCGTATTTTCTTCATCAGTATCGCCCTTCAATCTCGTCTTTGTTTTAAGCGTAGTAATCTTCTGCACAACTTGATTCAAATACAGGCCTTAAGACTAAATTTAACAATAAAAGCAACTGGTCACCCTAAAACTGTTGGCATTTAAAATTTTCTACATTACGTTGCTATAAAAATGTTCTGAAAATGGGCGAGAAAGAAATCTCCGCAAATATTGATAAATTTAAAAGCATCTACCTCATGGAAATGCATCGTATGAAAAGTTATAAGAAATAACGAATGGAGAAACGATGTCGTTAATAAAGCCAATGACAATAAATAATAAAAAATGAATGATTCTTGACATGTTTGAACACTTTATTCCTGATGATCGTTAAAAACGTAGCAAAATTAAATTAAAAAACTTTTACACTCAGTTAAAATAAAAAAAAAAAAAGGAAAAAACATCTTATTGTATTTGTCGTCTTCATTTGTTTTTCTTTCTTTAATAAGTTTTACTTAATAATGAAAAGTTTTAAGGCACCAGACATGAGAAGTTTACTTTTTCACCGAACTATTGCATAATTTATACTTAAATATAAATAAAATTAATAATAAATAATAAAATCTTATAAAAATCTGCTTAAGCGAGTGTGTATAGTTTTGTCTAGGAGAACGTAACAAATTTAAGGTGATTCGTGTTGTTAATTTAAAGCTGCTTATGGCTTATATGATTGTTGGAATTGGGATTGTTGGTATTGTTGTTATTCGCATTAGCTGTACCAGTGCGTCGGTTTTTTTCCAAAATAAGAGCCCGTCTGCAAGCACATAAAGCGATTACTATACATAACTCTTTAAAATGTAGAAATTTTATGCAACAAACCTGTAACGCTCGTAGAAGCCAACAATAGTGCCCAATTCCTGTTTAAATAAACGCACTAGCATGCCATCGAAACATTCCAGTTCTTGTAAACTGAACATGTTAAATTGTAACATGTGATCTTTTGAAGAATCTGCTTCCGAATAAACTGCCAACCATTTTGGTATCTCTTCGAGTAAGTAGGGATTGGCAGGAACCAAGGCATTATGTGTATGTGGCGGTGTATAGGTTTCAGGCCGTATAGCTTTCGGTGGTTCAGCTTGTGTAGTGTAAACGTAGTATGAGGTCAAACATGGGTGCTGACGTTGACATTGGCCTGTGTATTGATTTTCATAATACGTCCCATGAACTTTTGAAACGACACGCCGCCAACCCACCGGTAAACCTTCCCGTTCTAAGGGATGTGACCAATGAGTGGTGTGAGCATTATGATCAACATAATATTTGCGGCCATGTAGGGTATAATGTGTTGCCCAACCGGGTGGCAACGGCAATTCCTCTTCTATTGATTGTTGAGAAGGCACTTTATGTAACTGGCCGCTTGATGCTACGGCCTTATTAGTATTCATGTTGCCGTTGTTATTGTTGGCATGGGAAGACGAATGATTCTGATACAAAGATTGCATGGAAGTGGAAGAATTCGTTTGACCATGAGGCACTTTTGAATTTGACTGAGCAGCGAGATCATATGAGTGTATATTAGTATTGTTATTATTATTGTTACTAGCCATGGAAGTGGTATTACTGTAAATAGGCGATTCGGATCGATTACCATGTGTGGAGACAGAAGCTTGACTTTCAGCCATTCTTAATGTAGACGGAGCGAGGGTATTAGACACTCGATAAGGGCTTTCGTAGATTGGATACGGGTCAGGCGCGTAATTACTAGTTTGCTGTAAGTTATAATGGCTTGAAGACGGTGGAGTTTTTGGTCGAGATATTCCTCTTGGATATTGCATAAAATTCGACTGAAGACAATCTAGACGATCTCTTTGCATGTTAGCGTGTCCATCATAGGAATTTCCGTGCTTTTGATTGGTAGAATAGCTTCGCTGGAAATAAGTCGACTGAGAGTGCTGTAAAGGAGAACTCTGCTGACGTCTCATACGGTCGATTTGTTCGATATTCACATAATTGCTATGATTACTATTTAGATGAACGCTCCCACCCGACATATCCAAGTTACTATTGGAAAAATACGTATGCAAGTTATGTGATGATGCTACGGCTACGGGTGGTGGGGGCTGATAAAAATTTGTACGCCGTGTTGGTTGAATAGTTTGCGGAGCAGGTGGTGTTGATCGAATTGTACTACTTGATGGTGGCAATTGTGATTTAGCTCTACGTGCGTGATAATAATCCGGCTGATTATCCATATACGTGTTTCTACTAACGCTGCCAGAACGGCCACGACCTGCATTACCTCCAAATGAAGAAAAAATTTGATAAAAGAAATTTAATTGAAAATCATATGTATTTTTCTCATACACATTCTGAGTGGTTTTTCTTCAGTTTTACAGTCTCTAAATTTGATTTTTACAAATTTGAGAAAAAGTTACCTCAATTTTTATAAATTTGAGAAAAAGTTACCGCAATTTTTACAAATTTTGCGAGAGAATGTTTATATGAGAAGAACTTATATATATTTTTTCTCATACATTGCAGCTAGGTGAGATAAATTTTTTTGGCAGTGCCAACACTACAGCTGGAATAAACAAATCTTTTTTATTACAATAAAAAAGATATATAAATTTCAGATTGTTCAACTTTTGCTTTATTATACATATGTACGCTTTTCTATATATGTTCTATTACTGTTTATATATATCGTGCACTTCATCTAAATATGACGAGTGCGGCCAAAAATTGCTTACTCGTCCTTTTTCTCGTTTTTTATTACTCTCGAATTTTAAGAGAATAGAAAACAAAATTCCTATATGAACAGAAAACGGACCTCATTTCTCACACTTTAACAGAATCGAAGCGTTGCAATTTGTTGAAAGCAACTCTGTGCTCTCTCCATTCTCCACATATGGTGCTCTTTTTTTAACTTAAGTTCAACAATATTCGGAAACAACATTCGAAATTTCGCAAATTTGGTTATCTCGAAGCATTTATTTGTAAAAATATAAAAGATTCAAAGATTTTTGATAATATACAAACCATTTGAGGCACTAGCGCAGCGTTGCAAAGTCTTTGATTTTTGTTTAGTTCGATGATCATCAAATGACCAAACGTTGATCACCGGTATTTCAGGTGGTGTATCCTTTTTCACATATTTACCCACTACGCCCTCCTTGTGTGTATTTGATTTTTCTTTGCTCCGACGCGTGAGCATGGTCGTCGGTTTACGATTGCACAGCAATATGGTTAAGTAGTTCATGCAACAACCAAAGTGTCGCAATTGTTAAGGCCGGCTTGCCGATTATAACAAAAAATATAATAATTGTTCTCTTTCAGGGTTTAAAAGAGTGTGTATCTCAATACTCAAAATTCAACAAAGAAAACATAAAAAAATCTAGAATTTGCTTACTCATGAAGCTGATGAAAAAATGGCTCAAATTAATTTCTTCGAAAACCATTAAATAATATAAGAGGCTAATAATTTAACATAAAGACAATTAATCGTCTTTGATGTTGCGAATGAAATTAAATAAAATTAATCACCTCTCTGAAAACTACGGAAAACACAACTAAAATGTACTACCAACAATCAGCTGTTCAGTTGATTATAAAGAAAAATATTGATTGTAAGCGAATGCTGTGAAGATGTAAAAGCTAAAAAAACTTGACAGCACTTCACAAATTATAACTTGCAATTTCTCTCACGAATAAGTTAATCCAACAAAAAATTTGTTACATCAGTTTTTATTAAATATTGTAACTTTCGTTAAGAAATCGGAAAAGATCTGAACAGTAATAACCCATGAGCTACTTAGCCTTTAAAAGTATTGAATGACCAGCCACAAATTGTGATATCTTATAATTAAGCTCCTTGCATTTGAAATGCTTAATGCTCTTTGGCATGTTCAGCACGAGCAGCTTCTTGTTCCTTCGATACGTAACCAACTTGTTCTTCAGGATTATGAGGCCAGAAAGTAGGTCGATTAGCAGAATCCAAAGCTAAATCGGGGAATGAGTCGCGATAATCTTCCATAGTCATCTGATTATATGGCAACAGAGAATTCAGATGAGCGATCTCCTTCTTGTATTGAGCGATCCGTTGCTCAGGACTTTTTTTAAAAGACTCGACTTCAGCTTTAGTTTCTTTAGCTTGAGTTTCTACCTGAGAGGTAACATTATCTGGTGGGTAGGGTACTTTCAAGGCTTCGTATTGTTTCTGGAAAGTATCCACCAAACCGGGAATAGGAATTAGATTCTTATAATGAGCCCAATCAATTTTTGGTGCTGTTTCGGGGTTAGACATGACGGCACGCATATAAACATCCGATTTGATTTTAAAGGCAGCAAACTGGGCTTTTTGATTCGGTGGCACACGTTCGGCCAAAGCCGACCAGTTAATAGAAGTTTTAGCGATACGACGTGCAGCCATCTTCAACAGCAATTATCAAGCAGAATCTGAAAATTGAGAAAATTAATTATGCAATCGAAATAAGATCTTGACTAACTTATTAACAAAAATAAAATTTAAGAAAAGAAAAAAATTATAACTTCTGTTAGGTTTTTCACAAGTTATTATTATCGTCATAAATTCAATTTTTAAAGTTGCGGAAGGCTCTAAGAGCGAAGAATTATGTAATTTTTTCGCGAGGTAATTGCTCACAGATAATAAGAATATTCGGTTCTTTTTTTATATCCTTTATTAATCACTTTTTTAAAGCCCAAAAAATTAAAAATTTTGCAAAACAATTTACAAAGATTTCATAAAAAAGAAAATTGTTGCTTTTCCACATATATATAATAAAAAAACCAAAAAAAATTACCGAAAATTTCTTTCCTCAATCACAATTCGCAAAAAACAACACAAGACAATTCAGCAAACTGTCAAACAGTTTCATAAGCAAAGACGAAATGTGTTGCACAGAATGTGTTTATTAAAAATGGCAGTACTTTTCAGCAGGAGAAAAAAAACAAACGTGTGTTATCGAAAAAGCAGCTGTTTCTGTTGGAATCATAAGTTAACTCGACTTTAATAGAAATTAAAAGAGAATGTTACTAAAATATATTTTACCAGGAATTGCGCATCGTTTGCGACAAACATCAGCCAGTAATTGTAGACAAAGCAAGTTTAAACTTATTATTAAGTAAAGATTTTATCTATCTTTTAAATCATTATTTTTATCATTTATTATATAGTATCATCTTCATCAGCATCGGTAACAAGGTTACATCGGGCCGTTTATACCCGGCAATATCCTCTTGTTATGATTTTACCTGACGGCTCGAGTATCAATGTACGTTACACCGAACCTCGAAAAATTGTAAAGGTACAAATATGGATAACAATTAAATGGCTGTTCAAGAAAATAACGGTTTGATTTATGTTTTTAGCTGCCTTTGGATTTAAGTACGTTGTCCGAGACTGAGCGTAAAGCTCGTTTGGATGCCCGTAAACCACGTAAAAAATTGAAAGTTGTCGAAGAAATTGAAGATAATTTCAATGCGAGAAAATATATGAAATATATTAAAAAGAAGTAAAAAACAATGTTATAATAAATAGAAAACTGGTTACTAAATTCTATACCCAAAATGCTTAAATAAGGGAATTCTTTAGTTCTAAGTAAGTTGAGCAATTCCTTATTATTCATAGCATATATCCATAAGTAGCCAAGATTAATATCAATTTTCTTAAATGAAAGCTTAATGACAAATTAGCTCACGGCAAATTCCAGCCACTATGAACTGTTACTTACAATTCTTTTCACACCATGTATTATTATTATCATTATTATTGTCTAAGAACATATTTTTACTGAACTATAAATAAATGTATAAAAATTCGAATGCATATTCAATGGACGATATCTTTCTTAATGCCACTTATATTCAACACAGCCACTTTATGCCACATATATTGCCATATAATCTACAACAAAATTCGAATAATATTTATCTATATTATCTAATATATGAAAATACCCAAAGTAGACATTTTGGTTTCCCCACTCTAAACAATTTTTGATTTCGAGTATTAAAACCGGAATGAATTCTTCGGTATGGTAAGGCTAGTCGTAGAGAATTTTACTTTAATCTTTAGTCACTTTTCTGCCATTGTACATTGTACAGCAAAGTAAATTTTACTCTGAGCAATAAATTTTATTCTCAGGTAAAGCCAAAAGTCTTCTCCAGGGCATCCATAGGATATGTACAGCAAAGTAAATTTTGTTTTTAAATTAATTTCTTGAATGAATGTTTAAGCGGGCGCGTCGCTTACGAGTTTTCCGAATTTTTGCAAAAAAAAACGAAAATTTCTTTTGTGTATCTGTGCTCTTCTGTATGAATTACAAAAATCGTTTATAGAATTATCAATGAAATCAAAGCCGAAATCAATAAATTTTCAAAGTTAACAATTTTAAGAAAATAACGAAATAATGTGCGAAAATAATATAGTTGACAAAGTGCATAAAATAATGCGAAGGAGGAGGGATTAGCTGTACAACAATGTCTACCAAAATTTACCATAACCAGACGTTGTATGCAATGGTGTAAAACTATTAAATAAAATTTTTGCTAATACGTGATACAGTAATAAATAAAGGCAAATATAAATTTTTACGTTTTTCTTATGCATTCACTTGCGTGGATTCTAACAAAAAGTATGAAAACTGTTTTGACTTATTTTATAATATAAAAAATACAATTTTCATCAAGCTATTGCTGTTTCTTACTTTTTATTTTCCTTGATTTTTTTTTCTCTAATTTTTCATGGTGGCATTTTTTGTTGTTTTGTTGTACCACAAATTTCTTGTGTTGCTTATGCAGTGTGTTCGCTTTATTTCTTTTTCTTATTGCATATTTTCAAATTTGTTTTATTGTATTTTCTTCAACTAAACCGATGTTTTGAGTAGTACACTTTCTTGCAATAAAAACGACAACAACAATGAAAGCATTAATAACAACAACTTCAGCTACGTTAACGGTTATAGCGTGCAAATTAATTTTGCAAAAAAGGAAAAAAAGATAAAAATAATTTTATAATTATGTATCCATTTACCTTATTCTTTGCGTTAAAATGTGAAAATGTATAAGAATCTCTTCTTTTTGCTGAACTTGGCAGTTGTTGTTCTTTATGTATTTATTTTTTCCCTTACCGCTTGGTTAAACCAGTAAACAGAGTTGTGATACCTTTGCTTAAGCGTCTGGGAAGATTTTTCAAATATTTCATTCGGAGATTTTGTATGTGTTTGTTAGACTTAATATGTTGAACTTAATGTACGGGAAAAGAAATTGATTTACTATAAATGGTTCAGTCCATGCATCGTTCCATCGTCACTATTTATCAGGAAGTTTTTACCGAAGTTTAAGATAAAATAAAGCTCCATTTCAATGTATTGTTTCGTATATTCCGTGCAGCATCATAGGGTGACAGAGAGCGAGGCAGAGTCGCAAATCGCGAAGACCTCAACAAATAATCGAACTTTTCGCAATTAGAGAAATACTTTGCAAAAAAACTAAATTAAACTATTAGCTTTAGGTAATGGTTAAAAGTCCAAAGTTGGAGGTAAGAGGAATGTAATTTACTTTTTAAAGTTATTCGGATAACTGCAAATGATATCTTATCTTATGATATAAGCAGAAATATTAACTTTGTTTCAAATAGATTATAGGATTTCCATATACCTCAGGGCTTCAATGTCACATAATCAAAAGGATTCGTGTGTGTCGTCTACTTTCAATTCAGCTCTACGCGCTGTGAAGATGATCCCTCAAAATCGAAATCGTCTAAAGTAACCCACATATCTACAGCCACTTTATTCTGTGATCGTTTAAAGCATTCTCGTTAATAAAAACTCTTTTTTTATTTTTGCTCGTGAACTAAAATAATACAAATATTTTTGTCTTTAGGTGAATTATGAAGGCAGTTGTCTCGGCGGTTTTAAAGCAGCCTCGTAATCACCTTTGTTTCGATGTTGAGATTAAGTGAATTAATCCAATGAGAAATATAGCTTATATGTCTGGATGATAGAATAGGACATATATAAGATTATAAGATTTTGTAAGATATATAAGATTAAGAAAAGACTGCCATTATATGTTGAGGGCCACATGCTAAGCGTACGAGTAGAATTTAAAGATATATATAGTGATGTAAGAATAAATTTGCAACAGGACTACTTTAGAGATAAATTTGACTAAAAGTAACATTAAGGAAAACTACGTCTTCTAATAAGTAAAGTAAGTCGGCTGCCCACGATTTATGTAAGTTTTAATATGAAGTGAGTTATTTCTATTTCATCCTAGGTCAGCAATAACGAGCAGGATTTTTGGGCGTTAAATATCGGATTCAAATAACTTTTTTTCGCTATTTGAACAAGGCTTCAATATTCTTTTCATCCAAGCTTTTCTAGCGTTTCGATGTCAATGCAAGTTTACCGATGAACATATCGTAACAGCCTTCATTGTTACTATATTGAATCGAGTTGAAAATTTATAGGTCATATTCCAAGCATTTATTATTTCGTGATTTAACTAACAGAGGACTGATGGATCAATCGATCAGCGACTGTGGTTTAATTGTCTAAGACACTTGGGTTGATCTGAAATATATTTAAATAAGCGATATCTAATCGGATTACAAGGATCGGTGTTACAAGAAAAGTTCGTAAAAAAATCAATGTATTGTAAAATCTGTGCTTACTTTCGATGTAATGACTTGCATCCCTAGTTCCTGACACTTGGCTAAACATTCATCAATTAAGTTTGCATTAGAATCAAATATAAAACAATGGATTTTTTAAAATAAACTAATTAATTATCTAGGGATAATTATCATACTTAAAAAGATGATGGGCCATTTTGTAACAAATCCTTAGATTGACACGTTTCCGATATGAGCCAATTGTGAAACCATTTGGCAAACCAATATACTTGTACTTCTGCCGACTATTTGTCTATACAAACTTTCTGATCATGATGCATGAGCAGAGATGAGTTTATGGATAAAAATGAAATTTCTTTCTGTCGTGTCTTCGTTTGCTGAAACTAACTGATAAATAGCACACTTTTTGACAATGGACAACACTTTGCCAATGAAAACATAGCCCAGTTTATCGTATATATACAGGCGCCATACGATATGAGTGTCGCAACTAAACATTTAATCAATCTCAATTTAGCTTGAGCTGGAACGTATGATGAGGAGAGCTACGGCTTACGCAAAGTGTTATGCATACACACCAACGTGATCAGGTTGGAAATCTAAGCTCGTTAGCACGCTCTCACAATTTCTATTTTTCCGTCCGGCAATTTTAACAGTGAGTAGTAGATTAGAATCACGAGAAGTAAAAGATATAACAATAGCTACGCTTTTAGTTGAATTTTGCTTTAAGTGGTTAATAGTGGACCAAAGGATAATGTGGAATGTAAGCCTTATCCACTTAGTGCACAAGTTTAATATAGATTTGAATTAAAGTTTAACTGCAAAAGATATCTGTTCGACGCTTGCTAAGGACTTGTATTTAGAATCAATATACTTAGCGTAGTTTAAAATGTATTGAGCCGATTACAATCGATAACGTTAGCTAGTCATAAATCTTGATTCCTTCTAACATACACGAGTGAATGAAATAAATATATGAATAATTATGCTTGTCAAGAGAAGCTCAACATTTATCCGCCTACATATGTATGTATTTATATAGATACCACTAAACCATAACCACCAGTTTTTGATTTTCGTTCCTAATGTAATAATAGTCTAGAGAAAAAACGGCTGATTATCTGCGATACCGAATAGGTTTTTTTTTTTTTTTCTAATACATATATATGAAAGTATATATCTTTGCGTATATTCCGGACATTTGAAAATACCTCATTTAACTAACATATGAATAAAAGTAAAAAAATCGGTGTAAGAGTAATCATAGGCCTTTTCTATATATTTAGAAAAAAAAAAAAACAAGAAAAACCACACGGCCCACCATAAAATGCTCTACGCTAAATTACAGTTACCCATATATCGACTTTTCAGAATAAGGCATTGCATGGGAAGTGGTCGAAAAACTGGTCCGATCCAAATCGCTGTCAATAGCGTCTGTTCTTGGACCAAAACACGTCATAATCAGTATAATAAACAAGTGAATACATTATAGTCGGGCTATGCCGACCTTTAAATTCCTTATATTACATCGTCTAACATCATCTTATTTATGTCATAGGACCCAAAAATCATACTCTCTTTTTATAGGAACTTACTATGATGGGACGTTGTATTAAAAATTAGATTATTTTGCTTTCTTTCTGTAAGAACGGTTGTGTTCAAGGAGTTCGAAAATTGTGGTACCTATTCGAAATTCAGTATAGTTAATTTTTATATCAAACTGCTATGGATGGATTAATTTTTATCATAAAATATTAAAGGTTAGCATTTTCTGCCTTAAAAACAAAAATTTTCGTAAATTTCCTTATATAGAGTAGGAGCCAGAAATAGGCTAAGATGGACCAAATGTGGTACAGTAAATTTTCTTTGTCAATTATCATAAATTACTATTATGGGTTAAGTTTCATTATAACATATTAAAATGTAGACTTTTCTGCTCTATAAAGGATCGATTTTCGTGAAAATCTATATACAGGATGTAGGATTAATTTTTTTATCTTAAATTGTTTAAATTATGATCTGATTATCACAATGAAGTATTAAAAATTAGATATTTTTGCCATATGAACTTCAGCTTTCGCTATATGAGAGAGGGTTTCAAAAATTACCTAACGGTCAACAGTTTTCATACCACTTTAGTAAGACGAAATACTATATACTATTACTTACTTAGTGACTTTTATCGCGACATTTGGAAAATTGCAATTTTTTTCCCAATAACGACTTCAAGGTAGGGTATTATAAGGAGAGCGGGCGAAAGGATTACTCGACCCAAACCATGTTCAATAATGTTTGTCCTTGGGTCAAAACACTTCAGCGTACCAAATTTCATCAAAATTTATCAAAGATTGCGAACTGGAGCTTGAACACAAATTTAGATGGACAAACGGACAAACGGACAGACAAGCTTAGAACAATTCAGCCTACGATTCAAGTAGTATAGGGTATAAACAATTAAGAGGAAGAGGAAAACAGCGTGGTTTAAGGGAAACACAAACACAGGGAAAACACAGAGAACATAATGATGTGCGATAATAAGTTAGGGGACATAAATAATAAAAAAAAATATTGCATGCAATTCATTGCAAGTGTTTGTTATTTCGGGCTATTATTGAAAGAATTTTTTTATGAAAATTATGGTTTAGTACTCTTTTTTTAAGTGGATATAGTTTTTGGTGGATAAGCAAAAAGCCTTTTAAAATTTCTCATGATTGTGGCAGACGCCCACTCTGAGGCTTTATAACTTTTATAACTTATGCTTCTATTCTAAAAAAATGTGTTTATTTTCTATTTTTTTTTTTGCTTTTTAAGGTAATTAAAAAACAGCTTTATCAAATGAATACGAAAATTTATTGCTATAAAATAACAGTAAAAGTCAAGACGTATTTAAAAGTATTTTCATTTTGCGTAATATTTGATTGCGTCCCTAACACCTGTAGAGTTTGTTAGTTATAGTTCTCTCCATCGAATGCATGTAAGAATAGCATGGTTGTTTCATATACGGGATGTAATTATACCCTACACCACTTGTGGTATGTAACACTCCGGGAGGCATAAGATGTACCCAACTTTTATTATATCGATCGATTCGGAATAATTTTCTAAATAGATCTAAACTTGCCTGCCACTGTGATGTCTGTCCATGTAAAGATGTGTTCAAGCTGCAGGCCCCAATTTTTGAGACATTTTGATGAAGTTTGGCGCGTGCTTTGGCTCAAAGACGAACGCTATTGAAAACGGTTCGGATCGGTCTACCATTCCTACGGAAACTAAAGCTTTATATGATAAAAGGGTCGAATTTTTAAAATTTCCTGGTGAAAATTGGTTTATAATAATAAATTGGCGAAGAAATCTGCCTTACCGAATTTGGATCACATAGCTCTATTTTTTTTGGATACCAGCGCATACAAAGATTCCCACGAAACGTAAACCATTATATGCCAAAAAGGCTTTTTTTCTGCTAAAAATTCGTTCATGATAATAATTAAATGAAAAGATTAAGTGGACCTAATTTCAACCGTGTGGGTCTATTTCTTGCCCCTACTCTATATAAGATATCTTATGAGTAGTAAGCTCTTCTGAAAAAGGACTAATTTTTATATGTCGTAGTAGCATTTCAGTCAAAAAATTAACAGAAGGCAATTTGAATCCCATAGGTCCAACCAATACATATATAGGGGCTACCACGAAATGCAAACTCTTATATGAAGAGAAAATAGAACTTTCCAATATGTGGGCTTTCATGAAAATTATGGCGTTGGATGAAAATAATGTGTACTTTTTGTTGTATTATTAACGAAATGAGCGAATAATTGCATTCGGCGAAGTGGTGTGGGGTACTGTAATTGTCGGCGCTGCCCCTGTATAATGTTCTTACTTGATTTTTTTCGAAAAAACATTTTGTCAAGTGGATATTAAGGTTTCCGAGCCGAAGATGATTTTTACCGCTATCTATCATAGATTATAAATGCTCTTCGTGGACGTGAAATTTCGACTTGATGTGTACCTCAAGTTCTTGTTCTTACTTATCTGTCTAATATGTCCACAATAAAGCTTTCGCCAATTCTGCTCAATTTGTGCCATGACATTCCTTTTCCGTTAGATTTGCGTAGCTACTTATTAGCATGACTGACAACAACATATATATTATATCTTAAGTAAAAGATTGAGGAGAATTTAACTTTCGTTTTATAGTATTAAACTTGGGCAAAAGGAAGATAAAGAAAACGTAATAGCGAAACCGTCTACCAATGCTAAGACACTGTCATTATCGTTATCGATTAAGTAGCATACGCTTCACATATTCATGTTTACCCGAAATATAGAATAGGTGATAAAGTTCATTAAAGTGTAAAGGGCAGAGGACTCGAACGGGAATGGGAGAATGGGGATTATAGTTAGCCATACACCGCGGCAGGCGCGAGGAAAAGAAGTGCCAAGAGATTCTACATGGGGCACTAAGCCAAGGCAGTTCAGTGCGAATAACGACACCACTTCACTTCACTTAGCTTAGCTTGGGCACGTAACTCACTAAAGGGTTTAGAATGATTAAAAGGATCCTGTTTTCTGAAGGAGTAAAGGGTCTTTGCGCTGCCAAGATGTTCGAAAAGTTTGTTGCACAGAAATCTTCACAACATAGAACATTCAACGGGCGCTCTTGAGTGACATTTTCATATCGTTTAGATTGGAAAAATTTCTTCAAGGTCGATTGTAGCATTCCGAAAGTAATTCGGAAATTTCAAAAATCGTCATGTTATAAATATCTTGTGTCTGATTCGAACGGTTCTCTCTCTCATCTATTAATTTCAAACGCTTGATCTGACCTTTTGCGATCAATAGGCCGTCTTCTCACAGGGGCTTGACAATTTTTAAATCACATTTGATGGGTTGGCTATGAAAAAATTCCATACCTTTATCGCGTATAATGTCTGTTTTACTTTAGTTTGTTTATTTGTTGTTAAGTTTTAACAAAAGAATTTTATCTTTCGAGCATTGGTTGCTAAAAAATTTCATTATTTTAATAGGAAAAAAACGTAGGATAGGTGGGTGATTCGGAAAACACATTTATGCGCGGGGTGCAAAACGAAACCGTACCTGCCATGTGATACATATGTATATGTGAATTTGTTTAGGGCCACACATACGTAAAAATTGTTCAAAGTTACAAGAGAATGATAAGAAAATTAATTTTACAGATTTTATCAAGCAAAAGTTTTTGAATCAAATTAGGAGGAGAAAGAGAATGGGGGCGAACGGATGAACACATCCACAAGAGATGCGAATAGATCAATAAATGCTTAGTTCAAGTTTTAAGCTATTTTGAGTCCGTCAACAATAAAAGGACAAGTTGGCGAACATCGTCTACATAGTTCACAATCGCTCATTGATCAAAAATATATACATTCCTTACAAGGTGTCCATTGTAAGCGTGGTGGTGTTAACAACGGAAACAAAGCCGGCAAGAAAGATGTGTTTGGTATTCTTTATCTATTGCGATATGACTGTCGTAGTGGCGATACGTAAGAAGTTACGTTTCTAAACTAAAATGGGATCATTTTTATGACAAGAGCATGTAAAACGTTACGATATGATGTTTATGCACTAGACCACCTGCGCTACAAGGGTGTATTTGTAAGTTTGTACGGATGTATACATAACCCAGAAGAACTTAAGATAGGCCTACCTTTTATTATACTGATAAGCTTGTCCGTCGGTCCCATAATATTGTGTTCAATCTATAAATCGCAATTTTGGAGATACTTTGACGAAATTTTGTACGCTGACGTGTTTTGGTTCAAGAACAAGCGCCATTGAAAATAGTTCTTACCATATTTTTTTACTTATTATACAATGGCTCAGTTTGCAACGGTGTTACTAACAGTACTAAGTGAAGTTGTGCAGGGTATTTAAGGATGGTCCCTGGCCCATTACAATGCTTTTATTTGTTATTATATAATTAATTACTCTCGGGATACTCCACATATAGGTAAAACAGTGATGATTACAGAGACGTGGGGAGAGAGACAGAGGGATAGTCAGTGGCCATATCGCGAAATTAGCAAAGTTTTCTAATAAAATATAAGAACTTAGCGCTATGGCGTAAAATTGTAGAGAGCAGTGATTGATTCCCGTATATAGATGCTGAGGGTACCTAGAAAATCCTATTTGATATGACATCACCGTATATATAGGCTTTTTTTTTTTAAGTAAGGAAAGAACTGCATCAAGCATCCGCCGAGCGTATGTCAGGAGAGTTAAAAGAAAAGTTCTCTACATAAATAAGAAGATAAACTATTAAGAGAGCATTACGACGAACTAATGCATGCTTTGTTTGGTATTTAAAGTGAAAGTAAGTTATTTTGATGCGTTAACATCTGCGTGTGCCACTAGTCTTCAAGTCGATTGTGTAAAGACTGATGGGATTGGCAGAGCAATATTAATGAACTTACATTCACAGAATAATATAAGAATATAAAGAAGAAGTTCGTGGAATTTCCGATCTATATTGTTGTAAAGCTTTACAAACAAACTTGAAATAAAAAAATGTATTCTTATTAACTAACCTTTGAACGAACGAATAGAAAAATTAGATTACAATAAAGAAAAAGTCCTGTAAAAGTTTCACTTTTACAAGCGATCTGTTAGTGCATAACAATGGCTCGCTGCTTACTATCATTTAATATACATAGATGCATATGTAAATGTGTTGCATTTAATGCATATACTTATGTTAACGGATTAAATGGATGGGATTTGTTTGTATTTAATGTACGCATACAAACGACCGTTAGTGTATTTGTAACTGCTTATACACGCGTACAATTACTTTTTCAGCTGCTTTTGGTTTTTTTGCCTTTTTTTTTTGTTTTTAGTGATTAACTATAAAAATGTGTATCGCTCGCTTCGTTATAGATTTATAACAACATGTTTCTGTATGCATATGTGTGTGCGGATGGATGCTTTCTTTTCTTTTCATCATTTAATAAGATAAACAATAGTTGATTGTTATGGTCTTGTTTTCAAGACTTTTTCTCTTTTTTTT